>JASANF010000546.1:0-13799 GCA_030248245.1 Trissonchulus sp. WLG1_4
GCATGATAAAATAATTTTTCGAATCAAGCTAAACTTGCCTGAGGAGTGTCTCACTCTTCTATAAAAGTCAGACACTATTTGACAATGTGCATTTTCGTTACTTGGTATGTAGCACTCTGAATTTGATTCACACGCATATGTTACATACGTAGATACTAAACTATTCTTTGCGTTTAACTGGAATATATATATATATATATATATATATATATATATATATATATATATATATATATATATATATATATATATATATATATATATATATATATATGCCTATACCTCAACAGATATGCGACGCTGAGATGTGTTCTTGTCAAAATAGCTATACACTGAAAACACCGTGAACTACATACCAGTTCAAATCAGCAAAGAACACAGTCGATCAAACACACCACGTTGCACTTGACATTTTACTTCATAGCAAGCAATATATTAGATCAAAACACAAAATTACTGGCAAGATAATCGATCACGGCTCATCCTGGCGAAAGTCTTTGTAATCGCTTATATCGATTTTTTCTTTGAATACAGAATTAAATGTTAAACATTAAAAAACACTTTGATAAAGCAATAACAGGAGCACTCCAAAACTCCCAGCCGGTTTCTTGGCTTTTTCATCTTGTGAAGGATAAATATTAATTGTCATTCATAGAAAAAAATGGTTATCGTCGCCACATTCAACACTACACCGTAAAGCTACTAGAATAAATCGCTCTAGTAGGCAATTCGGGATTTGTACGACGTCAATTGCCAATGTAACGGTGATAAGCCCCTCACTCCAACCACGCAAAGAATGATTATTGATCTGCGGGTTGAATACGTTAGTAGCCCGACTATATTTGCGTGTGTTGTATTACCGAATGTATTTTTTTGTCGTTCTATACAAACAAAACCGTTTGAAATAATGGAGCTGGATGGAAAGTTACCGATAGCTACCAACTGTTCTGCTGTCTTTCCTTTTTAACACCGATAGCTTTACCCTATGAATTTATGACATGTTACAACACGCTAATTTATTTGACGACTTGCGTTTCTTGAGAAGATACCAAACTTAAGACGTCAGTCATAAACTGTGAACTGAACCGAACTGTGATAAATGCACTATACATATACAGCTTACTCTATGTCGCTGCACAAAACATTTACATGAATCGCAATTTCCTCTACTACAATCGCAATTATATTGTAAGCAAAGCTGTTACATCAATGCAGTAATGTAAGGCCTTGTTTATGTGGGCAGAAGTAGGTTAAAATTAACAATAAACTGAATTGTTTCAAAAACAAGGGGCCATTTCACTGAAAGAAGAAATTATAACGTTGAACTAAACCTTAAGGTTCTCGATTGGTTGAATGGATTAGCTTATTTGACATTTCTGTCCTTTACTTATGATTTTCACATTTTATCTTAATTCTATTTAGTATTTACAATAGGTACAAATGGGAATGGGCCAAGCTACTTATGTAAACTCGTTACAGACATCTTTTTTCGATTCTTTTTTCGAAAACAACATAGACATGCCCTCCCAAACGTGCCTTAAATCTTAAAAAAATGACAGACAACTTGTTACAAGCAGTAAAAACTTTACAAAACACTAAAACAAACACTCTCCAACAGTTAACATAACGTGAAGTGTAAAAAGCACACAAAACAAAGAAAAAAATATAACAGCAAAATATGTATAAAACTGTAAATAAAAGAAACTGTGTAAGCCTCATATTCCATGCATAACATAACACTGGTGATTTAAATTCTATAAATTTGGCAGTGGAACCAGTATTAAAGAATGTATACAATTTTCTAATAGAAATAGAAAGTACGCGAATTCATTTTTAGACCACACATACCAAGAAAACTTTGATAAATGATTTCTTTTAATTCTTACCAAACAATGATCAACCAGTTCAGAAAACGTGTCGACTTTCGATTAAGATTGCATGAATTACTATGTTTGAAAATTTTTTCTTGTTTTTTTATGCGTGCTTAAATTGGCCCTTTCACAAAATCAGCCTATGATGGATTACAAATAAAACCGGGCTTACGTAAATGTAAGAGCTATAACTGTAGACCGCCTCAGTTAACAAAAGACAAGTACAAGTAAGCTGAAGGTACTTTTGTGAAGCAAACTGCATCGCAAAACCTAATATTACAAATTAACTTTTTTGAACTTGCACGAAAAGAATGACTGAGTTATGTACAATAAAGCGAAAATGTATGGCGTTTCAATAGGATGGCCCAAAAAAATCATAGAGCTGAAACAGTACTGAGGTTTTTATAAATATGTGCTATGTAGGTAATGTATGTACTTATTCTCAAACGATTAGTACGCGTCTACACGAAGGTTTGGCAATAAAAACTTAAAAACTGCCAAAAAAAGAACAATTGTGTCCAAACAGGATAAAGCTATACAACACTGGTCACGTAGTGATTGTCCGAGTCAGCAGAGGATGCAAATGAGAAATGTGCCGAGTCATCGGGCAGTTCCCCGTTTGGCGGTCTCAGTTGGCGTTTATCAGCTGTGGGGGTTTGCAGACCCGGACTCTTGACCGGACTGCTGGGAGTGAGGGTGGCACTAGTCCCGCTAACCCCACTGACCCCACTTTCGCTTCCGTCCGTAGCTAGTCCAGGCTGGGGGGAGGTCATCACCATAATGCCCCCTTCGGTACCGGGTCTGCGCCCCCCGTTATTGTTGGCCAGTGTGACTGGCTGGGCATAGTTACTCTGGTGGGTGACGGCCATGACAGAGGGGGGCTCATAGACCATGCCGGATCCGGGAGGGTAGGTTGGGATGTAGTTTAAGCTGTTGTTCAGAGAATCCTGTTGAGGTGTCTGCTCCCGACTGTCCGGGAAGGAAATCATACGGGTAGTCTGGTGGGGCGGGGGCTGGGGCGGTCGACCGTAGGGGTCGTAGCGGCGATAGCCCTGAGGGGATTTGGGGATAGCCATGGTCTCCGGGCTGTAGGAAGCGCGAGTCTGTTGCCCTAAAGCTCCCGGGGGGTGATGGGGCATCCCACTGTAGGAAGCATTTCTTTCCGTCACGTATCCCCCCTGCTGAGGGCGGTTAGGCCACCCGGCCACTGCGCTGTCCCATGATTCGGCATTTTTGGCTCCCGGGGGAACATTCGAATAACTTGAAGCCCTGGACAAATTCTGACCATCTGCCGCCATCACTCCTGCGTCTACTTCTAATGGCACTCTTTGATAACGAGCAGAGCTCAAAGCCGGACTGGGCGATTTTTTTACTACCTGGGCATACATTGCTCCACTACCGTGATGACCTGCCAGATCACTAGCCACCATCTGCTGTTGTTGCTGTTGTTGTTGTTGCATGCGTCGGCGACGATAATAGTCAGAACCACCACGCTCGCCCCTTGGCATGGTGCCAAAAGTGGTCACGGCGTCCGGCACTGGATCATAGACGGCCTCCTCTGAGAAGCGTATATAAGAGCCGGAGCCGCCACGAGTCACCAGCGGTTTCCTGACTTCGGCTTCGGCAGCAGCGGCTGCGCTAGACATGGCGGCTTGTTGCTGTCGCCTCAGGGAATCCTGTCGTGCCCATTCCTGCGCAGCTTTGGCTTTTGTCGGCGAATCTAACGAGCCTTGACGAGTCTGTCTCCATTGTAGGTCGCGTCGATCGCCGCTCGGACTCTGAGTAGCCGAAACAGAGCGCGGCGAGGCTACAGCGGCGACATGATTCACCTGCGGCTTGGCACCAGACTGATCAGGCTTCAGCCAGTAAACATCGGTTTCTGGATTATGCGCTTTGTCGACCAGACTAAGGATGGCAGCCCGTTTCGACGGATCGTCTGTTGTGTAGTGATCTTTCCCATTCAGCACCACAAGACACCCTGGGTCACTGAATCTGTCCAGATCCAGGAAGATTCCTGCCTTGAAGCCCCAGTCCCGCCTCAGCGTCAAAATTAACCAGATGATCAACCAAGTGAACAGGAATAGCACACTGGCCGCAATGCACACCAGCAGTTTGATCTGAAACAAAAAATGGACGAGCAGTCAAATTGCCTGATTTTTTCTTGAAAGGCTGGAATCTGCTTCAGCAAATGCAACTTTCAAACGTACTAGTAATTTGAAAAGGCATACTAACGCTCGTTTCATCAGCCCCGAAACAGGCTTTCTCATATTTATTTCAGTTGTAATTTACTGGTATGTAAGTACATCGTATAAATTAGATTTAATTCCTACTTACAGCCGTATGTCCGTTCAGCCGGAAAAACTACTAAACAGTCCCAAAACAGGAAGTATGAACAATTGACCTTTACAGTGCTGTAATGGACTACAATCAACCACACCTGCTTATCCAAATACTGTCTCTGAGCTAGCATCAGTTGATCATAGAAGACGGGCGCTTTACAGACGACCAGAAGGACTAGCATAATAATGGCACCCCCGTTGGGCAAGTAGCCGTCACAGCGAGGCCTGAGGACCCGGGGTTGTCCCCTGGACGCCTGAACGGCCAAGCAGTAGCGCCCATAGCCATAGCTGTAGACCAGTGCGGCAGAGATATAGGAGACTGCCGCTGTTACCAAATAGTCAATGACCAAGAGGGTGGGGGTCAGAATCTGGTGGAGGCCGGTACGGTCATTTTCATACTCCCGGATAACCCCGGTGCGGTGCAGACGAAACAGCAGCACGAAGCCCAGATAGGAGCACACCGCGTCTATGCCGTGCACAAGCAGCTGAAAATTAGGACAATAATAATAATTTATTTACTAATTAATAATAAGGTTTCAGGTTAACTTCACTTGTTCAGAACATAAGTACTTAACTGACCTCAAACCCGTGACCGGGACAAGACCGTTTAGCTTACGTAAAAAATTTATGTAGATTAGGTATGGAATAAAACCTAATTAAAATGTAACGTCAACACTGTTTGCTTTGTATACATCTTGTTTTAACTTGCACGTTTTCTTCAAAAAGCAGTAAATATCGTCTAATGAATATTGAATATGTACTTTGTTAGAATCCAATGTTCCTTGGCTTGAATTTAGATACTTTATAGTTTATTTACCCATGAAATGAATATGAGGTTAAAACTAGAGTAGATATGTAGTTTTTTATTATTTTCGTACTTTACATAATATACTTATAATTTTATTTTAGCAATTAAGATTCATAAACCCCAAACCTACATATGCGTAATGTTTACTAAGGCAAAACTCTAAAAGTCAAAATTGATAAACTTCTTAAATTCATTTTGGACAACTTTACACAACTTTACTTATATTAGCTGAGAATGAGAAAGCTCCAGAGAGTTTTTCAACAGCTTTTACGTTCCACATTGCGATTGAAAAGTGTAACCTCAGGGGAAACTGACATTTGTGAAGGCATTTAAAGCTAAATTTGTTTGCACTAAGAACTGGTTTAGAAAAAATCCATACAATCTCTACATGCAAGCCTCAGGGTTTTAAACTTTATAATTTTGAAAGTGGAAATAAATAAATGGAAAAATAAAAAATCCAAAAATTTAATCTATTTTAATAAAAACTCAATCTGATTTATATACATTCACCTGGATGCTACAGTGTAAAAATATTTAAAAACCCAGTACATTTGGCTACAAACAATACAGACACTACAGTCTATATTAACATCATCTATGTATCTATAATTCGAGTTATTTTGAGGGCCTATTCCATTACCGGATTAAAGGGTTAATTATAATCGGACTAAACGGTTTAAAAATTATGCTGAAAAATGCCATTCCAAAACCTCCGGATTAAACGGAGTTAACTTTTAGCGCGCTGCTTTTTAATCGGACTAAACGGACTTAACTATGCACGCTAATGTTAAGCGCGCATGTTAAATCCGTTTAGTCCAGTGGTAGTTTTGGAATGGGGTCAGACTAAAATTATGCCGCTGACTTATTTTAACTCGTTTAGTCCGTTTAACCCGATTTTCCGTTCCTAAACCTCGGACTAAAATATATATAAAATATATAAGTCCAGTCCGTTTAATCCGGTAAAGGAATTGGCCCTGAGACTACATTCATTCTAGAGCGAGGTTAAAATTACGGTATTCATAAAACAGAATAATAACGCGACACATCTTTAGTCATACGGACCGAGGGACTCTAACCGCAGAGATAGATGGAGCGTGTTGCACTTGGTGATGCAGCTAGAGTTATGTATCTTATCAATCTTCACACAATCATATGTAGTTTTAGCATACAAACTGAACCGTACTTGAAATGAAAAGAGGAAACTAAAACATTTGCTGACACGCGCGAAAACGGCCGGGTAGACAATGGCGAAAAGGATGAGACCAAAGACGAAGAGACTAAAGTCCAGCGGGAACCCATAGATGGCGGGTTCGATCTCGCTGGGCAGGAGGGGCGGGGCGAAGTGGGACGCGCGCACGGAGTGGGTCATGTTGGCGTACCGGAATTGCACCAGGCGCGACTGACCCGAGAACAAAAACTCAAGAGGACCCATGTTCCAGATATAAGCTGAAACACAATAGACAATCAAAGTTTCTCACAATAATAAGATACCTACATACCAGAATTGGCATTTGACAAAACTATATGTCTTAATGTCAGTTTATTGGACCAAAATTGCATCAAACTCATGCGAAACTTACACCAAACTCGAGTTTGGAACAGGTTTAGTTTGGTGGAAGTTCGGTCGCGTAAACTGGCCTTTGAGTTTGATTCCAATAAGCAATAACGACAAGGGTCAGCTGTGTAATCCGATTACTCTGTACGGCCCGGTTAATATCTATCCTTAATAACAACATAAGGGACAAGGACAAACTTTGATAGACTGCTGTGAAAAAACTTTGATAGACTGCTGTGCTTTTATGTAACCACGGGTTTGGGACAAAAACGATAGGAACAATGATAAGGACAAGTATGAACCGGGCTTAGTTTTTAAAAGTTCCGTTTTATAATTTAGGAGAGTTTGTTAGATACTCATGTAAGACCCAGTTTGCATTTATACTTTAACTTGGTATGCATATTGTTTCCCGTTTTAATTTAGGTAGAAATATTACGGTAGACCTCTGTCTGAATCAAGGTCATCAATTTTCCTTTATTGTGCATCAGAGAACTCCATTTAGGGCCCATTGAAACTGTTCCAGCTAACTTGTAGAATTTTAACGGACCATTAGTCTTTTCAGAGGCAAATAAATAAACATTAACAAGAAATATTGTATACTTTATGATAGTTGGAAGAATCTATCTGGGTTCTCTGCAAAGGTGTACTAACCGTAATATATTAAATATATGTAAAATACTGTTCATTATTATATACCTATGATATTTCATAACTAAATGGATTTAGGATGGATTTTGGTACAGCATGCTTGTAGTGCTGACTGCCATACATGTAACGGGGTCAAAATTTTGGGGGGGCCTCTCCGGCCAAATTTTGGGAACCCTCCCCCCCAGATCGACGAGAAAAACCCTAAATTTTGCCAAATTTTTTAAAAATTTCGCCAAAAAGTGCCAATTTTTATAAATTTTGCCCAAATTTTGGGGACCCTCCCCCCGGGTCCTCGATTTTGGGGGGTCCCCCCCATCCCCGCCTCATACATGTATGCTGACTGCTGAGGATAATCTTCGACTGTAAAACGCGACACCTAATTGTTTAAAAGTCGACATTTTAAACTAAAGTTAGACCAAGAACTGCTGGACCCTGAGACAGGAAGAAAGAAAGAAAGAGAAAGAAAAGATGAAAGAAACAAAGAAAGATTTCATAACGAAAAGAACATATTACAGGCATCATGACTACAGCGAGTAGTCACAAAAATCACTCCACCTGTTATATCTAAGGGTTCAGCAGTTTCTGGTCGGACTTTTTCTTAAGCATGTACCCAGACTGTTTAGACAGCATTCATTGATCAATTTCTAGCCCAGAATGTCCTGCATTCTACTCGTCCTTGTCCTTGTCCCTATCGTTTTGTCCTTAAGCGACTACAAGAAAACTGCCTGGCCAAATAAGTCGACTTTTGGCATGAACAAAGATGGGGTCATTTGCAGATTGTATGCAAAAAATTAGCCAGAACGCTTGTGTCAATTATTCACAGTAGCTGACCAAAATTTGTCCTTGTCCCTGTCCCTGTGTCCTTAAGGACAAGTATGAACCAGGCTTAAGTCTGACCTGAAATTGCTGAACCCTTAGACAAAACTGGTGGCGTGATTTATATGACTACTCGGTATACTCTTGATGCTTGCAATCCGTTCTTTTTTTCGTAATGAAATGGCGTGCTTCTTCGTGTCTCAGGTCCAGCATTTTTTTGTCAAACTTCAGTTTAATTCCTCGCTCTGCTACACAGATCAATCAATACATACCCTTTGATATAAGATCTTGTCTAAATAGCTCTGTCTGTACAAAAGTATGTGCCAGCAATATACACATGACCATAATCAGGTGCAGGGTTTGGGCGACGGGAGGGGCGTGACGCCACAGCGATCGTAAACATTTGCAGAATCGACCCTCCACCTCAATCACTCGTTTTCCGCTCGGCTCCCCAAGTTTATCATTGTCACTGGCCATATTGCCCACTTTAAACACCGAGGCCGCCACAAAAAACACCGACAGGCCAATTACCACACCGTGTAGGCCGACAAAAACGGTCAGAAAAAAGTCTGGCCGGCCTTTGGGCCATGAATGAGTGTGTTTCGTGTAGGTCGGGTATCGCGTGAAACCAATGAACAGTAAATAGCACAGAATCGTGACCGTGAATACGCAATACCAAATTGACCAGAGAGCATTAGCCCGGGCACGAAATAAACAGCCCATTTTGAATAATAGAATAATAATTTGAAGGGTTACTGACAATCGGGTATCAAAACGAATAGAATTACCGAATATTCACATTTTTCACAGCATTTTATATGGCAACGATGAAAACTGAAAGTAAGACATGACATATACTATAACAAGCTATTTTTGGTGGACTAGAAAACTACTGATGAACGAATTGAACAAAAAAACTCAAAAAATGAATTCGAAAATGCTATGTATACATAAATATGTAGGTAATGGCAAAAACGGATTAAAGAAGCAATATTAGGTGAACCGATTAAATAGCAATAGTCGATTGCAATTGCGTTGTATAAAACAACTGAGCTTATTAAAACTAATTTCTTTACATTAGCTAACCTTTTGCCTACTTTTCTGCTTCGTGTCACTAACTAAACCCCTTTCGGCAAAACACTAAAGAACTGGGTCTGCTTAGATAGACTGAAAAGTCGAATAAATAAAGCAGGAGTTCTGTCGTGGAATTTCAAACGAAGGCGACACCATTCAATGCCTGGTATTTTGTTTCGAAAATTGAAAATAAAATCCCTTCATTTTAAAATCCCGCCCATAATGCAGCATGTTACAATGAACAAGCGTGTAAACATTTTGAGAAAAAGCCTCCTAACTCATTGAAAGCTTAACTTTGTAATACTCTAACATTTCTTTTGCTTCTTGACTTTTCGAAAATAACACTAACAAATGACTTTTTCGAATTTTAAATACTTGCTGTCTGCACAAATATAATTCAACTTTGTCAACTTTTCAGGGAAAACTTTACAAAGAAGCATGACTAAGGAGGTACAGTTTTCACTAATGGTCGATTAAAAATCATGTGAAATTAAAAAACTTATCCACATGCAAATGTAGCAATTATGCTTTTTAAAAACTACAGTAGGTAATTAAAACATGATGAGGTTACATTGAATTGACTATCTAACAGATTTATACAGTTTAGTTTGACACCTTTCGGTTTAGGATATAGAGTACATAAAATACATAATCTACCACGCGTGAATAATAAAAAACTGAATAAAGCCTCGTAAAAGCATAAGTACGTCGCATTATTAGTAACAGTATAAATGTAGCTTAAACTACGAAAAAACCATAATGTAACTAATGTAAAATAATGTAAATAATGTAATGTAATGTAAAAAACATCAGCCGTCAGAGGACAAGTCATACTGAATAGCGGACCAACTTGTGGGTGCCACACACAAACATTGATTAGTGAAATGTGCACCAATTCGCGGAAAACTTTTACAGCATTCAATAAAGGCCTCTAGAGCTGGCTAAGGCGCCCTGGCAACTGGTTATTATATAATGTGACACACACACACGCAAATTATGCATATATGAATGAGAATAACGTCTAGGTAATTTAGATGAAAATGCACTAATGTAGGACTTTTAATAAAGAATTTTGAGTGGTTATAAGCTTAATATTCCTATCCTAGATCTAGAGTTTGAGTTAATGAAGATATCAGCCAATTATTGCTATATTTCAAAAAATAGGTATACAAAAAACAGGTATATATAAAATAGGTATAAAATTGGAGAAAATTAGAATAAAGGAATAATTAGAATTAACTTCACTTATAAAAGGTATAAAACAATGTGTCAAATTGTTTGGCAAATGTTACATATTTATTGCAAAAAAAGTAATGGAAACCCAATTATTTTTCATTAAAAAGATACATACAAATGCGATTCATCTGAAAGTTCCCAGAAGCAAACTGACGCGAGAACCCATTGGGCGATGTCATCTCACGCTCACTGGTCCGATGACGGACCACTCTATATAAGTTTCATTTGAAAACGATTTCATTCCACAAAAGCTGATTCCTACAAATTGATATGACATGGCATGGCATGGACTTTGACACTAACTCCATGAAAAAGTTTGCGAAGGTTGAACCACTCGGATTTGACATCGCAAAATAGCTAAATTTAAAACACGTTATAAACTCTTCTTGAAGTAATTTTAGCAAAAATTGAAAAAAATGTGTTTAAGTTACGCATTTATTAATTCCAAATAACTTTCAATTTTGACAAACATTTGACCGTGAATCCCCCCTGTCAGCACGACTTTCATGTCTTTGTTAACGATGTCTAACTAATGATTGCAATCGTGTAAAACTGGATAACTTTTACGACCAATTTAACACAAAAATTAAATTTAGACTGATGTCTGGGGCATAAAAAGAACAAATTTGTCAGGATAATTAAGCTCCCCACCGAGAAATAGGCCGAAAACAAAACGAGCCGTCAAACTTGCAGTTGCTAAATTAAAAAAGTGTTGCTAAACTAAAAGATGTCTGTGCATGCTCTTGTTTGTTCTAAACTCTAGCTAACTGGGTCGATTCGTGCTTGCAGCCATATCTCCGTTCATCGGACGAAATTACGATGTAAGAAGCTCGTATGGTTTAGGCTATCAAACGTCTTGAACACTTTTTGTCAATTTCGTTTCGACATTTCTTAAAATTTTTTAACAAGTTTAAGAGCTTGAAGACAAAAAAGTCCAGCACACGTAAACCTGAGGTTAGACCCGCCACGAGTGCACAGGTCTCAGTCTAATCTTTAGGACCTGGGGTGTCACAGCATGTCACCCCAAATAAAAACCTCGCACCCGCTCATAGGCCTCATCATAAATCAGCATTTATAGCGAGAACTGGATATGCGGACCAAAAACTGGAAACACGGACAATAAACTATAAATACGGACCAAAAACTGAGAATAAAGGACCAAAAGTCTTGTCAAGAAAATATACACGTCGACGAATGCCCCTTGTTGCGACTCACAGACAAAACAGGCCAACGGCACAACGTAAAAGACAGCACACATTACGCCAGCCACGCCAGTGACGCAAGTTAAATAGCCAACTCCACGCGTCAAGCTATGGCCAATAAAATTCCTCAAGACTAGCTTCTTGGCACATTTTAAAAGAATTAAGTCCAAAAAATAAGAGGGGACCGTTTTCCAAGCATATGTCACGACTTATCACACGATGTCTTGTTGTGGAAGCTATGTATATTTGATGTTATAAATAAAACGTGTAAAACGTGAAGGTCCAATATGAAACATTAATCAAACAGATTTCGTTCTTGTGACCCTGCAAGCTGCACAAATAGGCAGCAAAAAGAACATGTTATATAATTTGCATTGTTTCTAAGATGAGTTAGCCCACATACATACACAAGGCTAAACCAAGAATTTCTTGAAGCCTCACTCGGCCAAGTTTATAATTTTGCCTAGCCGGGACCCGAAGCCTTACTTCAGCTTTTCATATAGCTGATTATGTTATTTTTTACCGCCGGCGCGACGGGTTGAAAAAATGTAGCAGAATAAAGACGGGTGGAGTTCAGAAAAAGAAATTGACAAAGTGACAGTTGCTATTTATGGAAAAGATAAATATACGTGGAACTGAGAGCTAGGCTGGGAAAACTCTGAAGGAATAGGAACTAAATATTTAGGCAGCCAGCAGAAAATGTTGGAGTTCACTTTGAGTTTCTGACTTCAGTAATGTTACATATGTAGGCCCCTATGGAAAAATGCTTGTATATGAATGTGCGGTGCACAGATTCCACTTGTAAAATTACTGTTTTACTGAACTGAATGAATAAACATTGTGTTTTACTAAACTGACTATACATAAATGGTTTTTGTTGCAAAAGCATGGATTATGTAAAGCCCGGTTCACACTGATGCTTCAGTTTTAAGTTTTAAGGTTTCAAGGTTTTAAGGTTTTAAGGTTTTTAGTTTTAAGAATTGTGTTCACACTGCAGTTTTAAGTTTTAAGGTTTTAAGTTTTAACGTTTTAAGGTTTTAAGGTTTTAACAAAAAGCGTTCACACTAGAAGCAGCAGTTTTAAGGTTTTAAGGTTTCAAGTTTTAAGGTTTTAAGGTTTTAAGGTTTGCTGCTATTCACACTGGAGTTTTAAGTTTTAAGTTTGAGCTAATGTTTTGAAAGGAGTAATTTTTGTTAAAAGGCACAGGATGTGTTAAAAACTCGGTACCGGAAGTCACCTTTCTTGATTTGAAAATGTTAGTACCCACACTAATGTGCCACCTCCGACTTTCCTCAAAAAATCAAAACTGGCCGAGTGACCTTGGGTGAGTTCTGTCAGACCTTCCCCTCCAATCAAGACGTTAAAGGGCTATTTCGGTCGCAACATAGGATTAGCTAGAATAGGGATGAGTGCAATACTCTTCCCTATTACAGAATATGTACTCTTGGTTCTGTACAGATGTCGCCAAAAGAATTCAATGAGCTGTTAGGTGAGCGTGATCAAAACCTTGTGAAGTAAAGATATAGAATAATATGTTGCAATTATTTTGCATTTCATTTGCATTTACATAGGTTAGATTGATCATCATCTTAAAGCTAACGCTAAAGGTAAAGACAGTACAGATAGACAGACACCCAAAGCTTTTGAAACCAATGAACATTTCAAACCCTCTATGACGTTGGCTTTGTTCGACGCTCCGTTAATACGTACATGCTATGCAGCTGCTAGCGTTCCCGCCGAACAGTCAAACTAAAATTCATGCCAAAAACCCGTAGAGAAACTGTAGCTGAACTCACAAAACATGACTTGGCACGAAAAAGGTGCCGCTGACTTGCAAACTGTTCATAATAGTGATAAACATAGCGCAGTCAAACCAGCTGATCAGTTTGACCACTAGAAGTGAGCACGTGACGCGTACACCACGTCTGTGATTGGCTGTTTCTTAAAACTGGTTTTAAGAGATAAAATATATTTATCTCCAGTTTTAAGGTTTTAAGGAGCTTAAAACCTTAAAACTTAAAACTGTGGACGGCAGTGTGAATGCTCTGCCTTAAAACCTTAAAACCCTAAAACCTTAAAACTTAAAACCTAAAAACCTTAAAACTGCAGTGTGAACGCTCCACCTTAAAACCTTAAAACTTTAAAACCTTAAAACCTTAAAACTAAAAACCTTAAAACTGCAGTGTGAATACTACTCTTAAAACTTAAAACCTTAAAACCTTAAAACCGCAGTTTTAAGGCTCAGTGTGA
>JASANF010000547.1:0-10890 GCA_030248245.1 Trissonchulus sp. WLG1_4
AACATTTGGTGAGTCTATCACGGCTTAAAAGAGTACACAGCTCATAATTTAATCTAATTAAGCTACAAATTAAAATAACTTACGCTTACGGCTTACGCATAATCTATGCACAAGGCACATATCACATATGTCGAAATTCAATGTAAAACCTTCGTAACTAGTATTTTGACCGTATACGCGCCTTAAAATTCAAATTCAAGCGCGTTTATGCCCCATCGTGTGGATACGTTTCCTCGGGGGAATCCCCAGGGGACACCACACGATACCACAGGACGCCCCGCGGGACACCCAATGGTGTGTCACACGATGCTATGATGCTCCACGGGGCACCCTATATTGCGCCACATGGGTAGCCCCACCTGGGGATTCCCCGCGTTTTCCCCATCGTGTGAAACGTGCTTAAGGGTAGCAGCAAGCAGCTTTCAGGAATATATCCGGGACGGTACCTCACCTCAGTACCTCAGTGCGATCGATATTTTACGGTCGAGAGACAGCGATATATACCCTTTAATATACAGGCCCAAGTGTAGTGTCCTACATGGCCAAATTTGGCCAACTTACTCAGTTGATGTATATACATAGTTAGTTTTGTTTAGAAGAATTGTTATATATATAACTGTTCTGCCTAAATGTGGGATGATGAGAAATAAATGAATCTGAAAAGACATTAAAATTATTTTAAAAAATTTTGAGAGCACATCCGGGGGCACACCGTCCTGGTCTTGTGCTATTAGAAATGGTCAAGTTGTCCAGCTGACTTGGCCAACTTCAATGGCTAACTTGGCCAACTTCAATGGCTAACTTGGCCAAAAAAATGGCTAACTTGGCCAACTTCGGTTGGCCAACTTAAAAATGGTTAACTTGGCCAACTTCAGTTGGCCAACTTGAACAACCGATACTTTCACTATTTGAAATAAAGGCAAGTTCAAATCTCGAAGTTTACATTTTAAATTTTCATTTTCATTAACTGACTAACTAACTTGAAAAAATTAACTAGAGGATTAGAACTTGACTTCATTTCAAATAGTCAAAGTATCGGATGTTCAAGTTGGCCAAGTTGGCCAAGTTGAGTTGGCCGACTTAAGTTGGCCAAGTTGGCCAAGTTGAGTTGGCGAACTCAAGTTGGCCAACTTGGCCAAGTTGAGATGGCCAACTTAAGTTGGCCAATTTGGCAAATTTGAAACAAAGTTAACAGTGTAGGACACTACACTGGGGCCAATATACACGCACGTCGCAAACATTGCACCAAGGATATTCTATAACTTTACTGTACTGACCTCCCTCCTCTCCTCTGTAGTGTCGATTTCCATGAAACTAAAACTAAGGGCCCATTTCTTTACCGGATTAAATGCACTGGACTTATTTTAGTCCGAGCCCGACGTTCAGGAATGCAATATATATATATATCGGACTAAACGGTTATTTTGAAATAAATTTTGAGTTGAAATAAATCAGCGGCCTAATTTTAGTCTAAACCCGTTTCTTAACTACTACTGGGCTAAACGGACTAAACATGCACACTTAACATTAGCTAGCATGCGTAGCTAAGTTTGTTTAGTCTGACTAAAAAGCAGCGCGCTAAAATTTAAGTCCGTTTAATCCGGATGTTTTGGAATCGTAATTTTTAGCATACTTTTGAAATCCGATTAAAATTAGCCCTTTAATCCGGCAAAGGAATAGGCCTTAAGAAGATTGTTCTAGTGTGCAGAAGCAGAACATAAAGCTACAGGAAAGCATTAACATAAAAATTTATATACCGTTTGAAATTTTCTTTTCCGGAGGCGTGGAGCCAAACGAGACTGTTTTCTTGTGCGCCTGCCTGCGGTGTCCGTCTTTGACGAGGCTGCTGCGCTGGGGGGAGCGCTTGGGGGTTCCCCACTCCGGGTTCAGCAGGTTCCCATTAGCCGTGCTGCCCCCATCCCCATCGTCGTGACAGAAGACCTCCTCATCGTTTGAGGCAGAGCCAGTCCCTTGCCCGTCATTCACTTCCAAACTGGACATATATATAATTATAGACTTCTATAGATAATAGCAAAACGCAACAGCAGAATTTCTTTAAATTGGAATAAACAGTAACACATTTAATTAGTCCATATTTAGTACATCATTTCAGCAAGTATGAATTATATACTGAATCGGGCCATGAATAACGTTGGCCAGCAAAGAATATCAAAATTTGGTTAGTTGAAAATCGACATTGTCATCCGGGCATTTTGACGATTCGATCCACCAGCTAGCAGCGCCCTGGTCCACGCCTAAATATAAAAATAAGTTAGCGACATTGTCATACCGTGCAGTGCATGTCATGTCATAATATGTCATACAGTGCAATTCACATTTCACAGATCTCGCAAACGAGCTCAATGTTTCAGCATTAAACCAGGCGGGGTTACATTTTCATATTTCGCCATGTAGCTCACAGACAGGGGCGGTCCCAGGGGGGGAGGCGGGGCGAGGAAGGTGCACCCCCCTCGCCAAAAATTCCCACTATCCCACTGAAATTTTACACAACGGTCACCACTCACCCCTTTAGCCTTTATGGCCAACTAGAAAAAATATTCGTAGTTACGTCTCCAGCTGACCAAATTCGGCCTAAAAATGCAGTTTGACCAGCTGAAAGTACCATCAGTTTAGTCAGTTCATTGCTTCTCGAACTCTTAGGTACAATATTGCTGGCTGAGCCCCGCCCCCTTTCAAAATTTCTATCGTTCTATGACAAAAAATTATGGTTGCCTTAAGGTGCTATAATCCAAAAAATAGGTACACTATTTCCCCCAACTGCACTCGATCCAGTTTTTTAATAGAGAACCTAGAAGATAATCATTTTTCGTACTTGTCTCACTGGCTGACGCAGGAAAACCAGGAAATGTGAATTTTCTGTGAAATTTTATAAATTGGATTATAGATTTTTTCAAATGTTTTTTAACCTTTCTATTCAAATACATTTTATAGACTTTTAGAGGAGTTTCAGGTGAATTTCAGATGAATTCAGGGGAAATTCAGAGACCTAATTTTATCTGAAAAAAATGTCATTGACTTCAGATAAATTTCAGATATATACGTCTTATACACAAAAATTTCAGATAAAATTTACATGTTTTTCACATCCGTAAATATCAGGTATATATATAAATTTTACCCTGTTTCATGTAAAAAGTATCTAAAAATCTGAAAAGCCAGCAACATTTTTCAGACAAGTAAGTATTTATCAGTAAGTTCAGTCACTGAGTTCTGGGTGAAATTCTCTGAATTTACCCCGAAGTTACATATCTAAAATTTACCTGAAATTCCTCTGAAAGCATGTAAAATGTCTCTGAATGAAAGGGTATATAAAAAAACATGTATATAAATAATCAATCTGTAACAGAAAATTATTCCTGGTTTTCCTGTGCTGACAACACTCATGTCAGTACATAACTAAATAATATTTTTAGTTTGTTTCCTATGATTTATAAAAATTATGAATATCATAATATTAATGCAATAAATAATTGAAAGTTTAAAGCAAATTACATGAAAAAATGTAGGGGGAGAACCCCCCCCCCCCCTTTGACCAACTCATAAGAAAAATTCAACAAGGGTACCCCCTTTGGTTTTTGCGGGTTCGCCGGAAACAATTTCTGATACGTCTCCAATTAACCAAACCCTGCAGGCCCTTGGTTCACGTATTCTGGTTTCCTTATGGACCTCACGCGTGGACACTTTGAGGTAAGGTAAGGAATTTAACCCAAACATCAAAATTTTCTCCATTTTTTTCTGGAGGCTGCCGTCCAAAGACAAAATTCGGCATGTTATATTGGTGGCTGGTTTTCGGGGGGTCGTATCCCACAAAATCCAAAAAAATGAAATAGGGGTACGCACCACTAATGTGCGTGTGTGTGTGTGTGAGTGATACCAATAAAATTGAAAAAACCCCAGCACCCGTAATCATAAAAGTGCAAGCTCGGCTTTTTAGTATTCATAAAAGCTGGGATAAAAAGCCGAGCTTATGGTATTCACAAAAATCAAGCTCGGATTATAATCCCGGCTTCCACGTATATTTCAAGTAGACAAGCTCGGATAAAAAGCTAGGCTTGGTGAAGTCTCGATTGACCCAAAAGCTCGGATAAAAATCCAAGCTTGTGCGCAAGCCAGGCTTTTTATCTCGGCTTTTTATCTCGGCTTTTTCAAGCCAGACTTGCGGATAAAAAGCCGAGCTTTTTATCCCGACTTCTATGAATACCGGTGCAGAAAATACCCAGAAAAAAAAACCTAAAAAAAACCCAGAAAAAATCAAAAAAACCAAGAAAATACCCAGAAATAGAAAATACCCAGGAAAAAACCTTAAAAAAACCCAGAAAATTCCCAGAAAAACCCAAACATTTCGTAAAAAAAACTCAGAAAACCCCGAGAAAAAATCAAAATCCAGAAAAACTGATTTAAAGAAACTAATGGACTTGAAAAAACCCAGAAAAACCCCAGGGGCCGTATTCTCAAAATTACCTGCAGGCAAGGTTTTTTTTGCGGACCACAGCGCGGACATCCGCAATTTTTTTGAGTCGTCCGCAATTTTTTTCAGCCGTCCGCAATGCGTCCGCATCCCGAAATTCCTCAAACAACATTTTTCTCGTGCTGCCCCCTTCGTTTTTCCCACTCCCAGAAAAAATTTTCCGGCACGTCCCCAATTGACCAAATTTACACTATAATTTCCAAAATTTTCCATCGAGGGCTGTGCCTTCTAATTCATCACAACGGTATAATATATGTGTATAAGTATATAACATGACTTTTGTCTGCTATAGTGTATTAATGAAGTTTAATGCTGATAATTGTTTGTAAATGAAGGTAAAGTAAACAATTCGTCGCTTTTCGGTGTAGTCCAAACGGGAATCAACTTGGTAACCATTAACCAAAAATGCCTTTTGGCCACAAAACCGTGCTTTAGTGTAAAAATTAGCGACTATTTTATAATGTATGCCTAAATTTAGGCAGAAATTGCATAAATTTAATGGAAATTGCCGACCTGCCTGTGATAAGCTCAGAATGCACTGTTTTAAATGCAAAATAATTTGTTATTTTTTATATATAAATGTATAATACAAGGGTTACCCCTTTGGTTTTTATGGATCGGTATGAAGAATTCGATACGTCTCCCATTGACCAAATTTGGCCTAAAAATCAAACATTTTCACCAATTTTTTCGGGGGGCTGCCGCCTCCAGAACCCTGCAGCTATGTTGACTGTGCTGTGGTCTTCAGTTTTTAGCGCAAATTTAAGTGTTACAATTGCTAAAAAGTGCATTTTAACTCATTACAAAAAAATCGAGAAGTCGTTCCCCCAACATTTTTTCTGGGGCCGTATTCTCAAAATTACCTGCAGGTAAAGTTAGGCTAAGTTTACCCACATCATGTAAGGTGAAGGTAAAGTCGTATTCTCAAACAATGACTGGGCCAAGGGCGGACAGTGGGGGGATATATCCCCCCTTTTGCCGGGAGCAAACGAAATTTTTTTGGAGCCGCAAAGTGGCCGTAAGGCCGGATTCACACTGGCACTTGCACAAGCACAAGCACAAGCACAGGCACAAGCACAAGCACAGGCACAAGCACAAGTACAACGCGTAGACGTTCACACTGGAAATTGCACAAGCACAAGCCCAACCAATCAAATTGAAGCCCGCCAATGTAACGTCTTTTATGTTCAGAAGTTTAGGTTTTGTTCTGAAATTTTGGGCTAAAGTTTTAAAACTTTCTTATACTAATTTACGGAAGAAGGAAAATAAACTAAAAGAAAGGGAAAAATAATGCTGAAATGCAATTCGAATTTAAAGATTAAACGAAACTAAAATTAAAAGAAAGAAAAAGAAAATGAACGCAATGCATTCTTTAGTTAATATAAGATCCATTTAGACAAGGGTTCTCCCCTAAAACAACCACTCTTCGTTTAATTTTGCGCCATACGCCATATGCATACACCCAAACTGACTGCTGAAAAATCTCTACGCTGATTGGCTGTGCTTGTGCAAAAGATAAAATTTTTGAACAAGCATTGTGCTTGTGCTTGTGCAGAATTTTCTGCAGTGTGAACCGGCTGTGCGTGTGCTTGTGCCTGTGCTTGTGCAAGTGCCAGTGTGAACCCGGCCTAAATTGATGAAATTTGGCCTCAAAATCGAAAAATTTCCCCAATTTTTTTCTGGGGGCGTCTCCCTGCTAGCTGTTTCATGGTGCATTTTAGCTAGTATTTGTGTAGTAAAAATAACATTTTTTTGTGAATTTGTGCGCGGTTGGTAATGTCAAATATCTCCTTATTCTAAATATATTCTGAACACTCGCCGGCCCGCCGATTTTTTAATTTTTAGTGTTCTGAGCTCCAGTTTTACTTTATATGCCGCTCTGGTCAAAAATACCATTGTTATTTAATGAAATTTGCTAATATGTGTAGATTTTTGCGATATAATTGTAATTATTTGCATTTTAAGACGTTTCAAAAAATCGAAAAGTCATGCCCATCCCAAAAAAAATTTGCTGGCTACACCATTGTTGTTGAGTATGAAATATGTATATAGTGCACAAAGAGAAATCCTAACATAGATGCATGAATTTTGCCGACTGTCCGCAAAAAAATTTATCCGTCCGCAAAAAAATTTGGCCGTCCGCAAAGTATCCGCACTTCGGATTTTCAAAAAAAACCCTGCCTGCAGGTAAAGTTAGGCTAACTTTACCCACAGGTAAGGTGAAGGTAAAGTTAATTCTGTGGGTAAAGGTAAAGTTAAAATTAAAACAAGGTTAACGTCGACGGTTGAGGTTAAAAATTTGCACAATTCATTAACTTTAGCTGCGAAACAAGATAAAGCCCTTTTCTGGACCGAATATTAAGGGCAGTGGCGTAGCCAGGGGGGGGCCGGGGGGCCCGGCCCCCCCCTCAGCGATTTTGCCCCCCCCCTCAGCGTTTTTGGCCCCCTCCCCCTGGGAGCCAAGGGCCGAATCCCCCTTTTGGCCAACTCATAAGAAAATTTCAAAAATTTCCCATATATACGTCTCCAATTGACCAAATTTGGCCTAAAAATCAAAAAGTTCCCGCCCCCAGACCCCTGCAACTCTTTGGCTTAGGGTTCCTTGCTTTTATGTCGCATGAAAGCATATGCATGTGCATATAGTTGCATTGTGCACTATGTAATTGCTTACACTGTATAGTGTATCCTTTTTCGCCTATTTTTCGTCTAATTAAAATAGGCGTTATTCAGTCGTTAAAAAGGCGTTAAAAAGACGCCATTTTCTCCCTGTGTATAATGTATATGCTGTTATATATACGTGTGGGGGACAGTGCGCTCCATCAAGCAGGTGAGCGTAGTTAGGTCCCATGAAAATTTGCTCACCGGGGTTCCCCTGTAAACACCCACATGGATTCAGTAACAGCTATTTCATTCGTAACTTTTTTTAATATATTGATAAATTACCTTGCATGCTGCATTTAATAACAAGGGTTTTTGCTTTTAAGGTTGGTTGCTTTGGTTTTAGGGCTGCGTGCACTTCACTAGCAAACACTAGATATAAAAATAACATGCTGCCACGTGCGCGCTGCTCTCCTGTTCCGGGCTAGCTCGAGGACAGGCTGATTAAACGAAATTCGCAGAGGGTATCAAAGTCAGGGGCGTGCTGTGAAAAAAAATATATACGTGTAACTTTTTGCAGCATACATGGGCAAGACCCGGGATTCACCCGGGATTTTCCCGGGTAGACCGCGCGACCGCGCAGCGGTCGGAGTTGGACCGCGCAGCTCGAGCGGAGCGAGGGCTGCTCTGAGTAACTATAAGGACCGCGCGCATAACGAACGTGAGAGTTGACTGCGCAGTCTAACTGTAGATTGATTTCGCAGTCCAAATAGTCTGCTCAGTCCAACTTAAATGACTGCGAAAGTGCGAAATCCTTATGACTGCTCAGTCTAATTCTAGATTGATGGCAAAGTCAAACTAGAGTTAAACTGCGCAGTCAGTAAGATTGCGCAGCCAATTAATAGTCAGACTGCGCAGTCCAAACAGTCTGCGCAGGCGCAGTCAACCTAGAGTTGGACTGTGCACTGCGCTGTCAATAGGATTGCGCAGCCAATAAGAGTAGGGCCGCGCAGTCCAAAACTACAAATAGTCCGCGCAGTCGAACTCTTAACTGACTGCGCATTCCTAATGAGTGCGCAGTCTAACTCTAGATAATTGATTGCGCGGTCCCCCCTTTGGTTTTTATTGCCCGGCCGAAAAAAATTTCCCATACGTCTCTTGTTGACCAAATTTGGCTTAAAAATCAAAATTACTCAATTTTTTATGGGGACTGCCGCCCCCAGACCCCTGCAACTCTATGGCTTATTATTCCTTGTTATCATCTTTCATCAAAGCCTATTGTATGTATGCACAAGTATATACATCAGGCTGTGTTCATGTGTAATGCATTGTCTGATGTGACGTTGCCATTTAGTTATAGTTTTCTGGTCGGAAAAAATTTCTAACACGTCTCTAGCTGACCAATTTCGGCCTAAAAATTGAAAAAATCTCCAATCTTTTTCTGGGGGTTGCCGCCCCCAGACCCCTGCAGCCGGTGACTCAGTGATCTTTGCAAAGTTTGCAACGCAAATTCAAGTGTTAAAATTACTAAAAAGTGCATTTTAACCCATCACAAAAACTCAGAAAGTCCATCCCCCTAAAACTTTTTTCGGGGTGGGCCACTGAAAATGAATTGGCTTAGATTAAATAACTACAAACTACATTTCGCAACGGACACTTTCGTCAAGGGTGAAGGGACCGCGCAAGAAATTTTTAGTTTTCCCGGGTTCATTTTAACCACCTTGCCCATGTATGTTTTGCAGTAGGGATTGACAAAATGGCATATCCATTAGGATTAGGAAAAAACTGTTGCGGAAATAGCTTTTTCACTGCAAATGTTATTTCAAAATTTTAAAAAAGCGCTAGCTTCTGGGGGCTACCGCCCCCAGACCCCCGCGACGCGTTCATTCTACTTTCTTGGCCAAGTTTGGCTTGAAATTAAGTTTTCAATGCAACTTTTATTTCTAAATTTTAAAAAACAGCTAGCTGAGACCCAGACACAGACCTATATATCTGCCCCCCCCCCTCAGCAAAATCCTGGCTACGCTACTGATTAAGGGTAACCTTAGCTATCACATTGGCTCTTAGCATTTTAGCATTATGTGAGAATACGACTTTACCTTCACTTTACCTGTGGGCAAAGTTAGCCTAACTTCACCTGCAGGTAATTTTGAGAATACGGCCCCAGAAAAAACCCAGAAAGTGAGACTGGAACTCTGGAAGGTAGAAAAAAACCAAAGAAATTTTCAAGAAAATTCCCAGAAATCAGTAGAAAATCCCAAAAAAACCCAGAAATTCGACAAGAGTTGAGTTGAGTTGAGACAAGAGAGTTGAAAAAACCCAGAAAAAAGCAGGAAAAACCCAGAGACTTTTCGGGTTAAATGCAGTTGGGGGGGGGGGAAATAGTGGACCTATTTTTTTGAGTAGAGCACCTTTGGGGAAGCATTTTTGCTTCAAGAACCCCTATTTCATTTTTTGGATTTTCTGAGATATGACCCCCCGAAATCTGAACCCTCAGTGAGGGATGTTTTCGTAATTTTTTTCGGAAACCGGCGTTTTTTGCGCTCCAAACGTGTTTACATGGAGTCGGAACAACGTTTACAATTTTTTGGAATCAAAACAAAGGCAGCTTGACCCTGTTCCTGCCAAAAAATTGGCCAAATTCACCAGAAACGTCCAATTTTTGACCAACTTCAATCTGGGCCTCAATTTAGGCTTGGGCTTAGGCTTAGGGCTTAGGCTTAGAATGGGGCTTAGGCTTAGGCTTAGTTTCAGACTTAGGCTTAGGCTTAGGTTCAGGCTTAGGCTTAGGCTTAGGTACTGAAAAATCGAAATTTTCAGGTAAAATCCCGCCAGCTTAGCCTAGAGAATCCTGCCAGCTAAGCCTAGACAATGCCTTAGAACATCAAAACGCACTCAAAAATATCCGAAAACAAATATTATAACCATTTTTGGCTTCAAACTTTGGCCTACGTTCACTTCCAAAAACACTGAAAATGCATTTTTCAAGGGGTCATAGCTCAGAAAATCCAAATTTGTGGATAGGGGTTCTATTACAAAAAATGCTTCCCTCAAGGTGCTCTACTCCAAAAAATAGGTCCACTATTCCCCCCCCCCCCAACTGCACTTGATCCGACTTTTCTGGGTTTTTCTGGAAAGTTTTCTTGTGCCCCGCCTGGCAACGCCACTAAAACGACAAATATAAGAAATTCCACTTTTATGAAGCAATACAAATTTTCAGCAAGTTTTCGCTGGCTTGGGTTTCCTTTTTGTGAACCGATTTACAGTTTTGTTGTTTTCAAGTTTTTTTGCAGCAGTTTGCAGCTTCTTATTATAAGCTTATTCTTATTATTCACTAAGTTTTCATTTGGCGGCGTATGTATTTCTGGCTGAATCTAGTTGTAAGGAATTTTATATTTATACTGATTTTATACGTATATATTATGCTAATAATTTTTTGACAAGGCTTCATTTACAGTTGAAAACGGAAGACCACATCCAAGATATCAGAAAGAAAAAATTATTTTCAAGGAAATGCCTGTACAAGCCAGAGCATTTACACGTATGAAACTTTTTTAAAGATTGAAAAACACTGGCAGCTATGTATGTTTTTCTTATACCTACTAAAAAATTGTCTGTGTTCTATAGACTCTGGTGCAATTTTACATATTATATAACATATTAGTATAATAAAATCATAATTGCTGCTTCGGCTTGCGACTTTGAAGAGTTAGTTTAACAAAAAAATTTAAACTTTGGCCGTGTTTACATACAGCCTTTTTCTAGCTACTCAGCAGTGAGTCTATAGTGAGTGAGCGCCATAC
>JASANF010000550.1:0-17366 GCA_030248245.1 Trissonchulus sp. WLG1_4
ATATATATATATATATATATATATATACACCAGGGTTGGGCACCGGAAAAAAACTCCCGGAAAAAACGGTTTTTTTCCGTTTTTTTCCGAGGGGTCGGAAAAAAACTCGAAACTTATAAGTTAGTCCAGTAAAGGTTAAACTTGCACAAAATGCTTAAAATCGTTTAGAAATACAAAAGTAAGACGTTTTTGTGACTAATGAAGGTTATTGAACTAGTTGGCAATGGGTGGAGGGAACGATACTGACTTCAAATTTTGATATTTGCGTAACCCTTCATGAACATGGAAATATACGGTTTATTGAGAAGCTATGAAGCTATCCGTTCCTTTTCAGGGTGTGTAAGAGAATATAATGAACCGTGTCTATAATCACTATACTATACTATATCGCTATACTGTATGTAAGCCGAACTATATACTACAAACACCTGCTTCCTTAATAGGTAGTCGCAAGTAGTGCTAGAAAGTTTCTTGACAGTTATAATTTTTAATATTACATTTTTCGTGACGTCGGACCAGCTTATTTTTTTACTACTTTATCTTAAGTAACCTCGAGCGGTTGTTTCCTTTCAACAGGCCAACAAAAAACAACTTGATTTTACGAAAAATTAAATTCAACGTTTCACTTGAATTTTTAGCATTCTCAATTAGAGCGGATCTCCATTCAATCAGCGAAATTGGATCAACATTTAAACATATATACGCCCTATTAATACTAACAAGAGTACATAATAGTGTCTCTCTCTATTTAGAAAGAAGAAGAGTGAGACACTCTCCTTTCTGCCTGTGTTATAGCGCAGGCAGATGCGCTCGTCATTTCTAGCCCACATATTGCCGTTTTGTGCAACATGTTGCTGGCCAATCAGCGCGTAGATTCTGTGTGAAACACACTTTAGTATATAATCGCTGATGCGTTGATAAGCATTAAGATAGGGATAAAAGGCTAATAACTCATTATTTATTCATAGTCTGCTTGCAAAAACATTAAAAAATGTTTGCAAATACCTTTGGGGATATTTTGGCCATCTTTTAGCGAAATTAACTGAGAAACTTTTGAGATATAAACTTTTCTCAATTTCTTAAAAGTTTCTCAATTAATTCAGCTGAAAGTTTGCCAAAATATCCCCAAAGGTATTTGCAAACCTTTTTTAATGTTTTTGCAAGCAGACTATGAATAAATAATGAGTTATTAACCTTTTATCTTTATTTTAATGCTTATCAACGCATCAGCGATTATATACTAAAGTGTGTTTCGCAGAGAATCTACGCGCTGATTGGCCAGCAACATGTTGCACAAAACGGCAACATGTGGGCTGGAAACGACGAGCGCATCTGCCTGCGCTTTAACACAGGCAGAAAGGAGAGTGTCTCACTCTTCTTCTAAATAGAGTGAGACACTATTATGTACTCTTGATACTAACAAACTAATCCCTATAAGGTTATACATCTATTTAATGGATAAATTTTCGTATTGCTACACGTACATTTCGACAACAAATCAAAATATTTAACCAGAATGCAACAGCATAGAACTTTTAGGCAATTATCCAGGGGTTTGAGCTGTTCTATTTGAGCCAAGAAAGCCTTTCTCTAGACGCAATTCTGACCTTTTTTGGCGAAAAGTATATAATATGGCGGTTTTCCCGTTTTTTGTGAATTTAGGCAAAAATTGTTTAAATTCAATTAAGAGTCCAATTTTGAATTGCGAAGTACATTAATTCTTCAAAGGTTAGAATACCCACCCTGAATGGCAGAGTTTGAATACACTTTGCAGTTTGCAATGTCAGAACCATTCACTCTTCTGTCGACTTTAGAACCCCACCAGTAAACAGATAAACTGACAGCGAACTTACCCCACCTTAGTCCTACACTCCTTTTTACCCCACCATAACTAATTAGACAAATTTTAAAACAGAAACACTGGCTATTATGGTAGTTATAGCATCTATCTAGTCCAGAAGAAGCTTAATAACCATTGAAGAGTCACCTGTGAATAATAATTAGGGATGTCGCGGATATCCGCATCCGCATCCGCATCCGCGGATGATCCGCAACTTTTTGACATCCGCATCCGCATCCGCATCCGCAAAAATTTAATGCGGATGTGCGGATGTTGCAGATTTGGCAAAAATTACTAAAAATGTAGAAAATCAGACGGCAATTTTGATTTTTGTGCATGTATATACCGATATTTTTGCTCTTAAAACGGTGGATTGATACTTTATTCTAGGCTTTTTCACCTCATTGTTGGTTGCAAATCGCTCTTTTCTAAAGTAGGCTTCACAAAGATTTGATATTGCGGGCATATTCTAACTGAGTTTTGCATGTTTGAGAGAGACTAGTCTACAAACTTGTAAAGCAATAATTGTCAAAACAATATTATTGGTTTTTAACTTGCATGCTTTCGTAGATTAAAAAGAATAGACAGAGTAACGTATAGTGATTATACACCAACCAAAACCAAAAGCATCAAGTAACCAGAGGGTCAGGCCGATAGCCTTTGACTTGGCATAAAGTTAACCAATAGCGTTTTAAACAAACTATTGATGGCGGCGCATGGCTTAGAAGATATATATAATGAATGCACAACTTTGATACAAACTGTTTTATCTAAGCCTCATTCCTTAGTACTACGCTCTTTTTTCAGTTGACACTAAAATGAACGAAAACGAAAAGAAAACGAAAAAGAAAACGAAAACGAAAATGAAATGAAGCGAAGCCAACTTTTTCGGCTTGCGCAATAAAGTTTTGCGAAAATGACGATCAAAAGACAAATTATGAGCAGCTGTATCAGAATCTAGCTGCAAATTTATTCGAATATTTTCAGCGAAGAGGGTGCTGAATGTTCACTTTATTTGCTTATTGCTTATAGTTAATTATTGGACATGTGCAAAAAAATCGTAATATAGAATATATATGCTTACCTAAATGGATAATTTTACCTGAAATAAATAGTTAAAAGTAATGCAAAATGTAAAAAAGTGTGAATATGTAAATAGTATTTTTTAAAATACATTTAGTTATATTAATTTTAACTAATTTATTCTGATAAACCAGACGGTCTAAAGAATTTAAAAATATTTGGCATGAGAAGCATTGCAAAGTTGCAAAGTGCAAGCATGACCCCCTATTTGCAAAGCGCTTAAGTTGCAGATGTCTTGACCTCAGCTGCTACGAATTCTTTGTCGGCTTTAATAAAATTTTCGAGTTAATCTAGCCAAGTTGTCAAGAATTGACAACTAAAGAAAACGAAAACGAAAGGAAAAACTAAAATGAAGGAAAACGAAAGGAAAACGAAAACGAAAACGAAAAAGAAAACGAAAGAAATGTCAACTGAAAAAAGAGCGTAGCTGTACTTTCATTCTTGCATTCATACTTGCTATTTTTAGTGTATTATGTTTTTTTGTCAAATTTTTTTCAAAAATTTGGCTCATAACTTGTTTAAAACGTATTCTAAAAAGATCCGCATCCGCATCCGCATCCGCGCGGATGTCAGAAGTCAACATCCGCATCCGCATCCGCATCCGCGGATGTCAAAAAAGTGACATCCGCGACATCCCTAATAATAATGAAGTTACTAAGACGCAAAATGTAAGATTATATACATTTCAGAACTACTTTACCATCATTTTTGGACATCGGAAAAAAACTCGGAAAAAAAACGGAAAAAAACTGGTTTTTTTGATTTGATTTTTAGGCCAAATTTAGTCCATTGGAGACGTATCAGAAAATTTTTCCGGCCGGACCATAAAAACCAAAGGGGGGACCCTTGTGTAAAAAATCACTGGGGAAAAATTTCGGGGGGGGGGGGGGGATTGCCCCCCAACCCCCCCCCCCCCTGGGTACGCCCTTGCTTTTAAATGTGTATGAATTTACAATTTATATGTCTCACACTCTTTTACTCTACCGTCCTCATAGACTAAGATAAATCACAAAAATTTAAACTTAATGTCACTTCTGCTTTCACATGCCTAGAAAGTAAGTTCTGGATATTAGTGTCTTTTACATGTCCAAGGTCTCTTCCGCGTTTACGTTTACGTCATAAAATGTATGTAAGTTCTGCATATGTTCTTTATAAAGTTTTCTTGTGTGCAAAAAAAGAAAAACTGCTCCACTGCAAAGATTCTTAGCTAAACTTCACTTCCCTTCTATTAATTTGCTGTCCTAACTTCATTAATCATTTTCAACAGAAATTTTCATTAACCACAGAGGACCTTCAATGAGCCGATGGCCGCCACTAACATTTTAAAGAATTACTTATACTAGACTAGTATAAGTAATATTATTGACAAAATAATTGACACATTCTGAGAGTTTATGCTTAGCTCAAACTTGATTCGGTTCAACCCAAAATGATATCCGGTACGTCCCTAAGAACTAAACAAACGGTGAGTACTGAGACTACGACAAAAGAAGACACTGTCGTGATTTTCGAGTAAGTTTTAAATACTTTATTATATAAAAGAATGCTACACAAACACAATACGTTTGGGATTCCCCTGAGTTCAGTTGCTTGCGCCAAGGCCAAAAGGCTTGCGAGGAGAGCCCCAGTCACAAGATAGCCCAAGCTCACACTCACGCAACAATCACCCAAGTCTAATCAGAAACATAAAAAGGGGGCTAACAATAGGAACGTAACCTGTCCTAGTATAATGGGACATCGGAACCTTGTGACTGGGGTAGGCGACACGGGACCGCCAGTAAAACCAGGCCTCCTGCTCCTCCCGCGTGAACCTCGGATTACTTGGTGGCCCCCCACAGCCAGGCGAACATACACATATACACATAATATGTTAAAGAAGCAACGCCTGCTGGCAAGCCACGGGTAATCCTCTTGGCCTTCTCAGGCTGAGGACAGCTCGAGTCGTTTCCGAGCGACACCGCAGCTGTGAGGGTTGTAAAAAAAAGGTTTTCTTGAAAAAAGCATTTTGAAGTGCTTTTGCAAGCGGGCGCAGACCAAATTTGGGTTAAATGCAGTTAGGGGGGAAAACAGTGGACCTATTTTTTGAGTAGAGCACCTTGGGGGAAGCATTTTTGCTTCAAAACCCCCTATTTCATTTTTTGGATTTTTTGAGAAATGATCCCCCGGAATCTGAACCCTCAGTGAGGAACGTTTTCGCAATTTTTTTCGGCAAGTCGTGATTTCTGCGTTCTAAACGTGTTTAAATGGAGTCGGAATAATGTTTACAATTTTTTAGAATCAAAACAAAGGCACGTTGACCCCGTTCCTTTCGAAAACTTGACCAAATTCACCAGAATCGTTCTATTTTTGGCCAAATTCAAACTGGGCCTCAATTTAGGCTTGGGCTTAGGCTTAGTATATATGGGGCTTAGACTTAAACTTAGTATCAGGCTTAGGCTTAGGTTCAGGCTTAGGCTCAGGCTTAGGTACTAAAAAATCGAAATTTTCAGGGAAAATCCTGCTAGCTTAGCCTAGAAAATCCTGCCAGCTAGAACTAAGCTTAGATGATGCCTTAAAACATTATAATGCACTCAAAATTATCCAGCCGAAAAATTTGCCGAATTCGCCAGAAACGTCAAATTTTTGAACAAACTCAAACTTGGCCTTAATTTAGGCTTGGGCTTAGGTTCAGGCTTAGGCTTAGGCTCTGGCTTAGGCAATAAAAAATCAGAATTTTCAGAAAAAATCCTGCCAGCTTAGCCTAGAGAATCTTGCCAACTAAGTCTAGACGATGCCTTAAAACATCATAACGCACTCAAAACTATCCAAAAACAAATATATATTATAGTCATTTTTGGCTTCAAACTTTGGCCTACGTTCACTTCCCAAAACACTGAAAATGCAATTTTCAAGGGCTCATTGCTTAGAAAATATAAATTTGTGGATAGGGGTTCTATTACAAAAAATGCTTCCCTTGGGGTGCTCTACTCCAAATAGGTCCTAAAAATAGGTCCTAAAAATAGGTCCACTATCCCCCCCAACTGCACTTGATCCCCAAATTTTGAAGACAAAAATTGCTATTGTCTGTTTTTGGATATATAGTTATTGTGAGCAAAGATGTTTTAATGTTGGCATCGTTGAGAGGCTTAGTTGACAGGATTCTCTGGACTAAAATTTCGCAAGATTCTTTATGAAAATTTCGCTTTTCTGGTTTCTAAGCCCGACGTTGCTCCGCAACCCCAACCCCCGTGGGGGTCCCTTTTTTCTTTTTTTTTAAATTAATGGATCCGCGCCCCGGGGCTGATAACTAATAAACTTTGTGCAACGGGCCCTTGTGGTACCGTATTCATAAAAGTTTGAATTATAAGTCTGACTTTTGAGCCAGAAGTCTAGAAATCCAGCTTGTCCCTAATTCTGTGCAAAAACATGTTCCATGTTCGTCGACGTACGACGAGCTTCATCCGTCGCGAACAGTGACGAAGCTTCGTGATAAGTGACAAACGAAGGATAGAGCTCGTCGTACGCCGACGAACAGGGAACATTTGTACGTACAGTACTATAGGCATGGCATGTTTGAAACTAAATCTGCCTTACCGCTCAGCCTTGGCCGGAGAATTAAACTTTTCTGTTAACTAGCGAAAAACCAGCTGTACTGAAACGACTCCTTGGCCGGAGAATTAAACTTTTCTGTTAACTAGCGAAAAACCAGCTGTACTGAAACGACTAACTTTATTAATAGTAAATTTTTGCGCGAGATTTTGCTATCTTATCTTTAAAATATACTCACCCAGACGAAGCGTTTCAAGGTATATATTAAAAAGTTTCTAGCACGTCTGTAGGCTGAGAAATTGAAGGTTAAAATTTCAATCAAAAATCAGTCAAAATTTCTAAAAACGTCAAATTTCTACATAATTCTTTGAAATCAGTTTAGTAGGGTTTTTACAGAATATCAAAGCATCTTAAATCTGTCTGTCCTAATTTCAGCATACGAAAATTGAGTTAAATGCATATGGGAGGGAGAGTTGTCAGTATTCAGCTCTCCTTCCTGCAAGGCTCATCACGTGTGAGTGCGCGTGTGCGTTTTCAAAAATACTCAAATTTAGCCTTAGATTAGGACTTAGGCTCAGGCCAGTAGCGTACCCAGGATTTCGCGAAGGGGGGGGGGGGGGCTGAACTGATGGTCTGATAGTCGACGACCGGGGGGGGGGGGGGGGTAACACGCAGTCTGAATTGTCCGAGGCAATCTGCAGAAGGTTAAGCTTTTTAGACTTTTTAAACTGATTGCATTGAAAAAGGTTACGCAACATGTCCAATCCAATCATAGTAATTGCAGCGGTCTGGGACTAGAGCTGGAGCATTTTTAGAATTTTGAAATAAAATTTGCCTTGAAAAAGCAATTTTAAGCAACACTTGTCGCAAAATCATAGTGGTTCAGAGGAAAAAATTTTCAAAAAGTGGCTGAAATGTGACTGAAATCTCAAAAAACCATTTCCTTCATATTTCGATTATATTTCCTCTTCATTTCCTCTTTATTTTGAACAATTCTCACTTTCTGTGGCATTTCGGACACATTTCTGCAACATTTCTGCTACTTTTCCCCTATGGTCGACGACCGGGGGGGGGGGGTTACACGCAGTCCGAATTGTCCGAGGCAATCTGCAGAAGGTTAAGCTTTTTAGAATTTTTAAACTGATTGCATTGAAAAAGGTTACGCAACATGTCCAATCATAGTAATTGCAGCGGTCTGGGACTAGAGCTGGAGTATTTTTAGAATTTTGAAATAAAATTTGCATTGAAAATGCAATTCTAAGCAACACTTGTGGCAAAATTACAGTGGTTGCAGGGGTCTGGGGGCGACAGCCCCCAGAAGCTGGAGCTTTTTCTAGAATTTTGAAATGAAAATTGCATTGAAATAGCAATTCTAAGCAATACTTGTCGTAAAATCATAGTGGTTGCAAGGGTATGGTAGCGGCTGCCCCCAGGAAAAATTTTTTTTATTTTTAGGCAAATTTGGTGAATTGGAGACGAATCGGAAATTTTTTGGATCAAGTGCAGTTGGGGGGGAATAGTGGACCTATTTTTTGGAGTAGAGCACCTTGGGTGAAGCATTTTTTGTATATAATAGAACCCCTATCCACAAATTTGGATTTCCTTTCGGAGCTATGACTCCTTGAAAAATGCCTTTCAGTGTTTTTGGACGTGAACGTAGGCCAAAGTTCGAAGCCAAAATTGGCTATAATCTTTGTTTTTGGATAGTTTTGAGCAGGGGCGTAGCCAGGGGGGGATGGGGGGAATTCCCTCCCCCCGAAATTTTTTCCGACTGAAATTTTACACAAGGGTCCCCCCTTGGTTTTTATGGTTCGGCCGGAAAAAATTTCTGATACGTCTCCAATTGACCAAATTTGCCCTAAAAATTTCCCCAATTTTTTTCCGGGGGCTGCCCCCCCAGACCCCTGCAACTCTTTGGCATAGTGTTCCTTGCTTTTATCTTAAATGAAAACATGTGCGTCAACATTGTGCCCTATGTATTTGCTTAATACAATCTTTGGTGTATCGTTTTAGCTGTTTTTTGTTACAAAATATACATTTTTAGTATATAATTTTACAGTTTTTATGTCGAAAAATTTCGGAAAATTTGCTAATTTGGTAGCTTCTAGACCATTGCCGGCCACCGTTTTTGTAATTTTCGGAGGTTTGAGCTCCAATTTTACGTTCGATGCTGCAGCGGTGGAAAATATGCATGTTTTTGACCGAAAAATGGTAATATGTGTCGTTTTTTGCGTCAAAATTGCATTTAAGTGCACTTTAACACATTTCAAAAAAATCGAAAAGTCATTCCCCCCCTTTGTTTTTTTTCTGGCTACGCCACTGGTTTTGAGTGCGTTATGATGTTTTAAGGCATCGTCTAGGCTTAGTTGGCAGGATTCTCTAGGCTAAGCTGGCAGGATTTTTTCTGAAAAATTTGGATTTTTTATTGCCTAAGCCTGAGCCTAAGCCTAAGCCTGAACCTAAGCCTAAGCCTAAGCCTCATACTAAGCCTAAGCCTAAGCCCCATACTAAGCCTAAGCCGAAGCCCAAGCCTAAATTAAGGCGAAGTTTGAATTTGGTCAAAAATTGGACGTTTCTGGCGAAAACGGCCGATTTTTCGGCTGGAACCCGGTCAAAGAGCCTTTGTTTTGATTCTAAAAAATTGTAAACAATAATCTGACACCGTTTAGACACGATCAGAACGCAAAAATCAAGGCCTTCGGAAAAAAATTGTAAAACGTCCCTCACTGAGGGTTCAGATTTCGGGGGGTCATATCTCAGAAAATCCAAAAAATGAAATTGGGGTTCTATTACAAAAAATGCTTCCACCAAGGTGCTCTACTCAAAAAAATAGGTCCACTATTCCCCCCCCCCCCCCCCCAACTGTATTTAACCTGAAAAACCATGGGTGAAAAAGCTGTCTTTAGACGTTCGTCCTCCATTACACCCACCGCACGGTTTTTAATTAAAAGCCATACAAAATATACAACTAAATACTGAATACTTGTCAGCATTACTCATTATTAATACACCATAGCAGATATAAGTTATGTACATTATAGCAGACTGAATTTGGGAAATTTTTGAAATTTCAGTGTGATTTTGGTCAATTGGGGACGTGTCGGAAAATTTTTTTCGGCGGTGTCATGAAACTAAAGGGGACCACTACCACAGGAATAAATGGAAAAAAGGGGGGCTGAAATCGCGAAGGGGGGCTAAAATCGCGAAGGGGGGGCTGATGTCCCCATGATTTTGTTACGCTGTTGTCACTAGTTATTGTAATTTGTTATGGCTTCTAGATGATTTTCCACTTTGCATTAGATGTTATGAATAGAGCGATAAAATTGCTTGGCTTCGTTGCGCATAAGCAAGTTGAATTTTATAAAGTCTCTTTTTAATGTATTTTTCCTTATTCCTGCTTCTTCAGTTAAAAGGTGTAAAACTTTGTATATTGTCCACAAATAAATGCTTATTATGTTAGAATCAGTGAGCTCTGCCATTACATTTTTATTGTCCTCTTTTATTCAAAAATTTGATGACCAATAGACTTGCTGAGAAAACCGAGGCAATATAATTTTATGGTGGGCTTCTAGCAGTTGCTTATTTATTTTAAACATTATATTTGCAAAACAGCAAAATTTTGCAAGAGTTAAGCAAATAGTGTTGAGCCTTGCTGGCAGGAGAGCAAAATTTATAAACAAAATTTTGGCTATGCGCAACGAAGCCAAGCAATTTTATCGCTCTATTCATACATCTAATGCAAAGTGGAAAATCATCTAGAAGCCATAACAAATTACGATAAGTAGTGACAACAGCGTAACAAAATCATCGTAATATAAAAATAATAAACGCTTCCTGTATCGTACCAGTGGGTCTGCCACAACGTTAAATTGTGAAGATAGCAGACCCACCTTCTAATACTGAATCGCAAAAAAACACGAGCGTAACAAATCTTATTTTTTGCGTAACAAAATGTAACAAAATCTGAAAATTTTTGTTACGTTAACCGCATAATTTGTTACGCTAGTGGGTCTGCCAGCTTCACAGACATCTTAAGGCCGATTCACACGGTGCGTTTTTGCCGCTGCGATTCTGACGCAAAACGCAAGCCGCAGGGTGTCGCAAGCGAAACGCACCGTCTGAACAAGCTTTGCGGACTTAGTGCGTCTCGCAGGTCAGTTTGCTGCGTCTTGACTGATTCAAAAAAATGACAAAGTGCTAAGCAAAAATTGTTTAAACCAACACAAACGTAGCATCAAAACGCAATGAAATCGCAGGTCGAATTGCAGTCTGGCGTTTAAAACGCTGCGGCAAATTCAAGACGCAGGCATTCCGCACTAAAAACGCTGCGTCTGTTCAGACATTGCGTTTTGCATGCGGCAAGCTGCGTTTTGCCGCAGCGGCAAAAACGCTGCGGCAGAATCGCAGGAAAATCGCAGCGTGTGAATCGGCCTTTAGATTGGGCTTAAGGCCGATTCACACGGTGCGTTTTTGCCATCTGCGATTTTGACGCAAAACGCAAGCCGCAGGGTGTCGCAAGCGAAACGCACCGTCTGAACAAGCTTTGCGGCCTTAGTGCGTCTCGCAGGTCAGTTTGCTGCGTCTTTACTGTTTCAAAAAAATGACAAATTGGTCCGCGAAATTTGTTTATGCCAACACGTCCGCAGCATCAAAACGCAATGAAATCGCAGGTCGAATTGCAGTCTGGCGTTTAAAACGCTGCGGCAAATTCAAGACGCAGGCATTCCGCACTAAACACGCTGCGTCTGTTCAGACATTGCGTTTTGCATGCGGCAAGCTGCGTTTTGCCGCAGCGGCAAAAACGCTGCGGCAGAATCGCAGGAAAATCGCAGCGTGTGAATCGGCCTTTAGATTGGGCTTAAGGCCGATTCACACGGTGCGTTTTTGCCGCTGCGATTCTGACGCAAAACGCAAGCCGCAGGGTGTCGCAAGCGAAACGCACCGTCTGAACAAGCTTTGCGGACTTAGTGCGTCTCGCAGGTCAGTTTGCTGCGTCTTGACTGATTCAAAAAAATGACAAAGTGCTAAGCAAAAATTGTTTAAACCAACACAAACGTAGCATCAAAACGCAATGAAATCGCAGGTCGAATTGCAGTCTGGCGTTTAAAACGCTGCGGCAAATTCAAGACGCAGGCATTCCGCACTAAAAACGCTGCGTCTGTTCAGACATTGCGTTTTGCATGCGGCAAGCTGCGTTTTGCCGCAGCGGCAAAAACGCTGCGGCAGAATCGCAGGAAAATCGCAGCGTGTGAATCGGCCTTTAGATTGGGCTTAAGGCCGATTCACACGGTGCGTTTTTGCCGCTGCGATTTTGACGCAAAACGCAAGCCGCAGGGTGTCGCAAGCGAAAAGCACCGTCTGAACAAGCTTTGCGGCCTTAGTGCGTCTCGCAGGTCAGTTTGCTGCGTCTTTACTGTTTCAAAAAAATGACAAATTGGTCCGCGAAATTTGTTTATGCCAACACGTCCGCAGCATCAAAACGCAATGAAATCGCAGGTCGAATTGCAGTCTGGCGTTTAAAACGCTGCGGCAAATTCAAGACGCAGGCATTCCGCACTAAACACGCTGCGTCTGTTCAGACATTGCGTTTTGCATGCGGCAAGCTGCGTTTTGCCGCAGCGGCAAAAACGCTGCGGCAGAATCGCAGGAAAATCGCAGCGTGTGAATCGGCCTTTAGATTGGGCTTAAGGCCGATTACGCATGCGGTGCGTTTTTGCCGTCTGCGATTTTGACGCAAAACGCAAGCCGCAGGGTGTCGCAAGCGAAACGCACCGTCTGAACAAGCTTTGCGGCCTTAGTGCGTCTCGCAGGTCAGTTTGCTGCGTCTTTACTGTTTCAAAAAAATGACAAATTGGTCCGCGAAATTTGTTTATGCCAACACGTCCGCAGCATCAAAACGCAATGAAATCGCAGGTCGAATAACAGTCTGGCGTTTAAAACGCTGCGGCAAAATCAAGACGCAGGCATTTCGCACTGAAAACGCTGCGTCTGTTCAGACATTGCGTTTTGCGTGCGGCAAGCTGCGTTTTGCCGCAGCGACAAAAACGCTGCGGCAAAATCGCAGTAAAATCGCAGCGTGTGAATCGGCCTTTAGGCTTAGTTTTATAATTTTGAAATGTATATGTTTATTTTATGTGATGACCCTGGCAAGAAGGAAAGGCACGTGTTGTCAGTGAACCTATTTTTTTAGTAGAGCACCTTGCAAGCTAGTGCATTTACCCGTATTTAATGATTTCGTAAGATTAAAAACACTAGCAGATGACTTCAACTGAAACATACATGTACAGTCTTAGTACATTGTACTTGTACAGTGTACTTATAGTCTTAGGTGTTTTTGGTCAGTGTGGTGTAAAGTTTTTGTTAAGTAACGCAGTATTTTTTGCATGAGACCGAAGCATAAGGAGTGTGAATAGAAACACAAATGTTTGGCTTGCAGATTTAAAAAAAAATTGGCTCAAGGAGAAAAGTATCACAAAATTGCTAATGATTGTGCAACAGCTATCTATTATTGAAGAGAGATCGCAAGCCATAATTACACTCACGTTTGCTCTATGTACAGTGAATGAGAATTTATAAGTCAGCTTCATTTGTGCTTCCATTGGGGTCGGAAGAGTGTTGAGTGTTGACTTTGAGTTGAGTGTTTTTTTGTGTAAGGTTTATTTTCTTCTGTTGGGACTTGGGTTTCATGTTTGTAGCTAGGAATTGTAGTTATGGAAGCAAAAATGCTAGAGTGGGCCGGCCGGTCAGACTGAAGCGGGGGGGGGAATTTTTTCGAATCTAATTCGCTTCCTACCCCATCTTTTAATAAAAATGTGAAACCCCCATCGTCAGCCATGCCCCCAATCTGATCTCTAGCCCCCAAAATAGCTGTCTCCCCTTTTAATAAAAATCTGAAGTGAAATTTTTGGTGTTAAATTAAAACCCTTAGGGTCGAATAAGTCGGAAAATTGGCATTTTTTCGACTGATGATCCAGAGTCCCCCTATATCCCCCAAACCTAAGAGGGGTGTCAAAATTAAACGCTCTTCCGAATAGGCTAGGTTAGAAGTTTGTAGGATGTAAGCTTTAGCTGGAAATCAAACTTTGTCCAAAATTAAACTTTACATGAAATTTTTTGCGCAAAATTGGATTTATGCAAAAATACTGAATCAAATGAAGACCTGCTGCTACCATTGAAAGAGCAACTTCTGAGCTACTAAATTATTTGAATTATTATTATTATTATTATGAAATTATTATTACTAAAAAAATTTGTAAATCGGTTCAGGCTTCGAAAAGTTACAAAACTCTTTCTGAAGCTACCAGGACTAGGCTGATTGAAGCGTTTACAGCACAAGTACGGTTCAGTACAAATTCCGAGCTATAGCTGCAAAATTTTTTAAAATATGAAGCTAGTTGGGGTTTTTTAGTGCGGTAAAGTTATTCCTGATGATTCTTAGCAGGTTTTTTCTTCAATTTAGGGCTTCTTAGGCTTAGTGTTGAGGCTCAGGCTTAGTGCTTAGGTTCAGGCTTAGGTTAGGCTTAAGCTTAGTGCTTGGGCTGAGGCTTAGGCTGGAATTCACAACCTAACACTAACACTAACTTTTTCCTTAAAAGCTAGTGAAACACTTAAATTTGGGCTCAAAACACTTAAAATGTTAGTGTTTCAAGCCCAAATTTAAGTGTTTCACTAACTTTTAAGGGAAAAGTTAGTGTTAGTGTTAGGTTGTGAATTCCAGCCTTAGTGCTTAGTCTCAGGCTTAGTAGGTGGGTCAGAAAAGGCTTTGTCTTAGTTGCTTGCATCAAATGAAAGGACACTGTGGAATTATAAATAAAGCTGCACTTTTAAGCCGTCAGTGCCAGCTTGCCAGTGAATTGACTGTCAGTGCCAGCTTGCTGCTGAGCAGAGCATCAGTGACGTTTTCAAATCGTATTTGTGGTATTAGCTTTCATTAAAAATCGCTACTTATGCCTAATGATTATTATTTTTTTAAATGAAAATGTAATTAATTTATTGTCTACGCGAAAACAAACTAAAACTTTTGATGTGTGAGCCCAATTTAACTATGTACATGTATATTTCGCTTTTTTTCAGTTGGCAAAACTACGATTTAAGTATAAAGAGCTAAATGTGTTGCTAACAAAGCTGTATTAAATATATTATTATGTGTTCCTTTATGGCAGTCAAACTTCAGGAGGCTATAAATCACGACTGTATTGGTCATAATTTTCGACGATCAGCCCTAGTATGTCGAAAAACGATGATTTTCGACAAAAATTGAATTTTTTCGAAAAGGTAAATATATATAAATCAACGTTTTTTCGCTTGGAAAGTGCTATAAATGAACTCAGCGCATGTGAAAACCTATAAAAACGTGTTTTCATGGTTAAAAAATGTCAGTCTCTGAATTTCCCTTCCCCTCCTCAGTTGCACCCCTCAACGCCGCAGAAATATGAGCCCTCCCTCAGCAATGGACGTTTTGCCGTTCAGTTGCTGTTTCGAAGTTCAGTCTTTTGGTTTTCCTGTGAAGTTACCTCTATAATCTTGTTGCTACTGAAAAGTCGAAAAAATTTTGTTACCCCAAGCCCAAAAATACCCAATCAGGTCAAACAACCCAGAAGTAAGTTCACGGGTTACTCTGGGCGCAGTAGGGAGATCTAGGGGGGCAAGACATCAGGGGTCCGAAATCAGGGACTAAAAGGATATATACCCCTGAAAACTTTTTCAAAATACCGTCGTGCAAATATTGTGCTTTTTAGTTCAGTTTTGTATCAACAGTGATGGTGCCCGTTGGATCAGTGGCTCAAAATCGACTGAAACAGAAAATAATACTGCTAGAGGACTCACTGGCTAAAGTGGCCGCTGCTCGAAAGCGTTTGAAGGACAACATAGATGTGGTGTGTTCATGTGAAGCATCTATATATATACTAGTTCATACTGCGTTGCATTATATAATATACAGGTTTCAGTATAGTGGATAAGTGGGAGGGGTGGTGCACGAACCACTTTAAAAAACGAGAAACTCGGAAGGTGCTGAAAGTATGAGAAAAAGCGGAAAAGTATTTTTAATCCATCAGGACTGGGAGGGAGCGTCCTCAAAATTTGCTCAAGAAAGTCCATCAAAATTTTGGACAGTCTAACCTTTATATACCTTGTTACTTGTATACATATACAAGTGTAACGTGCTAGTATTGTAAAGTGCTGGACATTGTTGTGCAATATGCAGTTTTCATTCACCATTTGAAGCAACTTTTTTGTGTGTCATCTTCTTTGTCACATAATTATTGGCATCTTACCAGAACTGCTCCAGCAGTCCAGTGACGCACTGGAGCAGGATCCATTAGAATTCCACGTCCATGTTTTCGTACTCGCGTAGGTTTCGGAATCAGGTAGCACAAGCGCCAGCCGTCAAAATCTTCTAAAAAGCCTAACCGCGACCAGCAAGCAAAATGTACTGTGGTGGCAGGCACCCCATCGCCTTTAGCCGATTTAGGCAAGGTATTGAGTCATGGGGCGGTAACCACCTCTTCAGGCAGCGCGTTCCATGCCGTGGCGGATGGGAAAAGAAGAAATAGCGTCGGCAATGCGCTCGTAATGAATGTCCCCTAGTCCCGCTATTTATTTAGCAAAATCAAAGAGCTCTTCTAGAGGAAAATGAAGTAGTTGATACACAAACTGATAAATTGGCATGGACAAAATTTTGTAGACAATTAGGACTAGTCTCCTTTTCTAAATTTTCAGGCTAAACAAGAAGTAGCCAATGCATTTTCTCGAGAAGCGGATGTTCTGCGCAGTAGAGAGCAAGTTCTGCTGTCGCAGTTGGAAGCGGTCTATGTTGTGAAGGAAGAGCTTTTGTCTGAACAACAAGACCAACTTCATGAACGACTAGGTCAGTGGCATAGTTAATTTTTAAATGAGAAAAAGGTATTTTATGCATTTTACAGAAAAGGTTAATTGATGCATTGAACAACAAAAGAATAGAGTAGCCATCATAACTAGATTTTGTATTTCATGCGATTTGTGGAAGGGGGTTTTTGGGTTTTCGCGGTATCCCACCCTGTTGAAACTTTCTTGTATGTTCGCTTCATATTGAGAATTTGTCCGTGTATCCTTTACTCGCTCCTATTCAAAGAAAATGCTCCCGATTGTGCCACCATATATATAAAATTTGGCCTAAGCATGTCATGCTAGGCGCTAGCACTAGCAGCTGGAGCTGGGTGAATTCAATAAAACTAGGCTTTTATATATACTTTTTTTAAATTTTTTGTATGTTAAAGGTGCGTGTCGCCAAGGCTTGGAGTGTTTGACGGCCACTCTGACTGATACGAAAAAACCAGGAGCGGAATCAGTTGGCATTGATCAGCAAATCACTGATTTGCTGGAAAGGTATAAAAACTGTTTTGGTTGATATTGCTACTTTATTCTTGCTTTCGATACAAGTGCGGCATGCTGTATGTCGCAAAACCTGTTGCGCAAGTAGTTTTATTTTTTCTGTTTGACTATTTACGTTTAGTTTTTAGGTTTGGACTACTTTTTTTTTGGTTTTAGCGTTTCGCACATGGACCTGAGCCCCCGCGAGGCGACCAACGTTGTTCTGGACGTAAATCCTTACAATTTGCGTCGTGCATTCCAAGGCTTTGGTCGAATTCATGTTGGCAAAAATGATTCAAAGGTCTGCACTATGCTAATTGACAATGATACTTTTGTTTTTTTGTTTCTTTTCTGAAACGGTAACATTTGAATGTCATTTTTTGGCTATACTTTTTGGCTTTACTTTTTCACACCGTTTTTTTCTATTTTCAGAGCTGCAGTCAATCGTTGCCACCGGGCAATCTGGAGGACTATGGCGACGAACAGCAGCAGTTTCTGTTCAAGCCTCTGCAAAGCCAGCACAGCATGGTGGGTTTTATAATATCACTCATCGTGCGATAGTTTT
>JASANF010000553.1:0-12009 GCA_030248245.1 Trissonchulus sp. WLG1_4
CAGGACACCTATTCGTTGATTGTTTCACAGACGCTACCAACGTTAACATTTTTTCTTTTAGCAATTTTTTCAATTTAGCGATCAAGTTAACTAAAACTAAAATTACCTTAGTCAATGTTAAATTCGGTACTACAGTTTTAGTATTTTACTCAACTCGTCCCAACTGTTATAAAAAGCAGAAATGGCTGAGTCTAAACAGTCATGTCATTGGCACGCGCGCACTGTTTGAAAGTTACGATATATACAAATTTATAATATCATAAAACTATAAAACTCGATAAAACCACATTTTTATGCATAAAAAATGTGATCTTGCATCTTGATCATCTTTAACTGCAAGCGGGGTTAATAATAATAACAAAATCTGAAACTGCAGCTGGCAGCTAATTTTTGTGTGAACGGGGTACACTAAATCGTGATACATGAGAAGACCAGCACAACAACGAAAACTGAAAATGAAAATATACTATAAATTCTGAACGCTCGCTTTCTTAAATCACCTTTGTGCAACGCAAACGGGGGCTTGAAACCCGCATATAGGACATGTAAGGTAAAAATTTATGGCGCTTTCTCCCTAAAACAATCCCATCTCCCAGCGTTTTTATAAAACCATCACTAAACGTTGTGATACCCCCTTGATTTAAAAATGTACGAGATAATAGTATTTCAGTTTTCAGCTCGACGTGGATACAATGAAATTCTTGGTTCTACTGATTTTGCCGGTGGTTGCTGAATCAATGATGCCGTTCGTTCATGCTGTCAAGCGTGACGCTGAATCAATTACGCCGTTCGTTCATGCCGTTAAGCCTGGCGCTTCGGGTTCGATTCTTCCTTTTGTCAAGCGTGGAGACGATGAAGTGTCATTATTCAAGCGAAGAACTTGGCGGCGTTGGCATTGGTGATTTTATGCTGATGCTGGTGTTTTATGATTTCCATTGAATAAATAAAGTCTATAAACCGTTTAAGTTAGCATACATTTGTGTAACCTGTGTTAATCCACAAGCAAAGTGGTTCTTGAAGTCGAGGATTCACGCTCAGACTTAAAATAGCGCAATTAACCAAGCGCCTGAGCTCAGTAAAAAGTGGTCTAAAGGGCGAACACCTAGAAACTGGGCTATGTTTAATACATAATTTATCCTGGCAGGTTTAACGTTACTGTTTGCATCACGTAACACAGCTATGAGACCCTCAGTGTACTATAAACACGAGGGAACAAGCACGTTTTGTGAGTAAAGTTAAACTAAATTTAGATAGATTTCATTGCGAGATGATTTTACATGCTGAGGATATTCTTTGAATACAAAACGCGGCTTCATAACTTTCATAACAAAAAAGTCAACTTTTTAACATGTGAAGCTGCAACATGTTTTCCATTTTGTTTTAAAAATCTTTGTAACAATTTTTCAAGGGCAAAACTAATACCTATATGAAAACCTTTATTGTAATCATGATAAGTTCAAGTACCTTGGTGAAAATCACTTTATGCAAGCAGATTCAGACTTGAAATATGCGTCTACGCGTTTGAAACAATTTTCCGCAACAGACCTTTTGTGGTTATTTTCTTCTTTCTTTTTTGCTTCTTTCAAAATAAGTCGCTTTCAAATTCAAAGTCTTTCTAATGTAAAAAATTTTTCTATTTGTATATTGTTTTCAACATTCATTAAATTTTTAATCCCTTGGAAAATTCTTTGGTGTACGAGCAAAAAGTTACGTTAAATTGTACGCTGCGTGCATCGCTTATCTGACACGGACATGACAGTTATAATCAAAGCGAATCGCAGATACTTTGGAGGGGCTGCTGTTGTTCACTATGCAATACAAAATACGCTGCATTAGCAGAAGAAACAGTGTATGTGTATCTAACGTATTGTATCTAACAATATGTTGTGACAGTTTGTAATTACTACAAAGCGTGAGCAGTGAGTACACACACCACCACACACAGACAATTAGTACATTTTTAGCACCTACCAAGGTGCTTAGTTCAAATTTACACACGGAAATTAGATATACATGTTAATAAAGCAATTGCATTAGCCGCCGCGTAAAAAAGTAGAGTAAAGATAACGCCCGTCAGATTGTTTGTATATGTACACTAATTAAATGACCGTAACATTATATTTTAGAAAATTTGCATAATGAATGGCGTTAGACGAGCCAATAAAATAGATGAACATGTACTTAAAATTAGTGCCTGTTAGCCGCGTTTCACAATTTACTGTAAAACAGTTTGATGTTGAATAGTTTTATAAAAAAAATTAAAATCACGGAATATGAAAGAAGCAGGCCCCAAAAGGGGCAAGGTTCCTTTGCAGAGCAACAAGAGCATACTATAGGCTTGGCACTCAATAATACGCACTAATAATTCAATGGTCCATCGTACAGCAAACTTTTTACGTGTATACAGCAAATAAACAAGTTAACAATACCAAAAACAATAAACAAAAGTTAATTATAACATTATAATAACAATTTGTGCTAGCTTTCTGGGTTAACGCAATCACAAAGGTCTCTTGTTTGGACCAATAGCGGCACCATCATCAGCGGAACCATTACCGGCGCGATCATTATCGTTATCAGAACCGTCCTTGTCACTGGAATCGTCACTATCGCTGGACTTGCCAGCGACTATTCTCTTGACGTAAGTGATGGCTTTACGTGCATGGTCTAGGCGAGGTGAAAACCGGGCTCATAAAAATTCATCCACGGCCGTCTGTAGGAAAATTGGATTCAGCTTTGCGTCGGCCGCAGTGATACCATACATCTCCGAAGCAGCGTTATCAAAGGCTAAAAAACAAATAAAAAAGTTTCATGAGTACAGATTAATTTTACAGCGTTAATAATTGAAACGAACTTTGCACACAATTTGTTATTTCAACTGAAGCAAACTTAATGTCCAGGCGTAACCTAAATTATCAATATCCAGGCTTGACCTAAATTATCATTTCCACATAATTTTGACTGTTATTTTGAAAATGTTACCACCTTGAATAAAAAAATAACTGTACGGTGGATGTACCAAATCAGCGTAAGTTGTGAATTAATCGATAAAGCCCAGGCTGAACTCATTGCGATTGGCGCTTTAACTGAAGTTAAAGCTACGAAAACTAAAAGCTAAGCCAAACTACTCTCAAAAAATAACGTTCAACTAAAAATTCACAAGAATTTAACTAAATCGATTCAACAGGAGCTAAACTCAAGCTCAGACTTACATCAAACCTTAAATTTTAGTGCAGTCCACAGTTTGTGTAAAGGACACTTTTTACTAAATTTTTACTACTTTTTGTACTATTTTTACTACTACATTTAATTAAAGTACTGATCAGAACAAAAGGTATATAGTCAACCAGAAAAGTACGGGAGCCATTGCAAGGGGATTTCTTGACCCCGGCGAAGGGGTGAGGAGTTGATTCCTGGCTATGGTCTTTTGCGGTAAAAGCCAAAAATGTGCAATTTTGAACTGAGGGGAATGCCCCCCCTCTGTTGAGTAAGGGGTTTTGAACTGAAAGCGGTTACCCCCCTCAGTTCTGTACTATGTCTATGTCTATGTTGTGGTCTGGTGGAATGGTCGGGTGGTGCCGGTTCGATTGTCCTTGATGGCTGCATTGGTGGTCGTAGTCAGATTTGTGGTCGATTGGAATTTCCGTGGGGCGGTCTGTTGTGCAAGCGGCTTGGGCTCCATGTCCTTTAAGAACCTATTCCACAGTTGCTGCTTGCTGGCCGTGGCGTCAGCGATGAGCAAACCAGTCCGAATTGAGCGCAGATGAAACCTGAAAGCAAAAAAAAGTGTGTGCGTGTGTGCTGGCAAAGTTACCAAACGGCGCGCAGAGTTTCATCGATTCGATTTCATCGAGTTTTTTCATTTCATCGCATCGATTGCGCAAGAATACACCCCCTGTGTTCTTAAACACTGATTTACACACCAAATAGTTTTTTCAGCAATCATTGTTTACGCTTTTACCGACGACGACCGACCTCAGTGCCCACAAATTTCAAAAGAATAGAAGTCAAACAGATTTTTTGAACTTACTTTTTTTTAAATCAGCAACACAAAATGGATCCAGGGCTCGGTGAAGTTAAAAAAACAACCACTCAAAAATAACCCAGAGCCCGGCGAAACCACACAGATTAAATATCACAGACAAGAACCGGAATCAAAAATGACACTGTTTATACAGTGTGGTGAAAACTGTAAAACTCATTTGCATGTCAGTGTACATCACATTCGAGTGTACACACAACAGACAAAAATCGATACCAGACAATCACGTGACTAACACGTGAACTTTGTCTGCAACTTAAACACATGCAAGTTTAAAAATCATTTTTTGGTAAAAGTACGTTTTTCAACTTCTCTAAAGACTGTAGTAGTCCTAAAAGTATTAATTAGTTTACATTAAAAAACGAGCAGACGCACCCTAGCTGAGTTTACATGTTGAACATACATGATACCTTTACGCATACTCTAGTTCGCCTGACAAGACAGTTAGTTTTGAAACAATAGTTCCAACTCTAGAAGGAACAAAAACAATCAAATGTAGATGTAAGTTGCAAAGCTTGAATGTGTTTTGGAGTCAATACATACGAATACAATTTTTTAATCCTCCTTTTATTAGGGCGAGTCGCATAAGCCGTTAAAGTACACAAATGATGTTTTTATAATTTTTGGTTATACTGCTTAGTGCTTGCTAAAACTTTTTATTAAGTTTTATTGCCTCAGTTTTTGTAAACGATCACATTTGTTCATTTTTGACAAAGTCCAGCTAAGTGTCAGAAAAGGCCGAATACAATGCGTTTACTAGGCCAAAAAAAGCAGACCATATATGTATATAGTAACTATCTGAATGCCAGGTTACAATCTCTCCAGTCAGCACATTCATTTTACAGCTAAACATCACACTATTCCCCCTCGAGGAAAATTAGTTCATTCATTGTCAAAATACAGACGTCGCTCGTAATTTTCAGTGTAGGGATTGTAACGAGCAGGCGGTTGACGCGTGCGCTGGGGATATCTTCTTTCCGCATTGTTGTGGTTATCTCTAGGTGCAGTGTAGTAAGTAATCTCTAAACCAGGTTGAGTTGATGGGCTGCCTCCACTTCTTGCATTTTTGTGAGTCTTAGGCAGTTTGCTTTCTTTGGTTAATTCTTTAGATGTCTTTGTTTCACGAGCCAGCAAACTTTGATGGTTTACGCACTGAAAGTGGGGTTTCAATCGGTTATAATGAGCTACAGTTCGACGACGACCCATTTCCACATGCTGTAATCGATAAACGTCGTCAGACAACTTCTTCACAATCCTGTAAGGTCCTGTCAAAGGTCGTTGAAACTTGGTTTTTGGGGTGGTATAAAGCCATACTGTATCGCCTTCGTGATATATTTGCCCAAATGCTTTTCTATTGTAGTAAAAACTCTGTTTCTGGTGCGCCAGCTTAAAGTGTTTTTGGACTGTCTCAGTCGCCTTGTGAACAAATTCCTGCGTCGCTTGAACGTATTCGCCAACTGTTTGTTTCTCCAATTTGCTCTCTGGAAATCTGACCAGCAAGTCCAGAGGCAGGCGTGACCGTCTTCCAAACATTATCGTTGAAGGAGCAAACTTTGTTGTTGACTGTATTGCGGAGTTGTATGCTAGCATAATAGCAGGTAAATTTTGATGCCACTGTTCACCACAGTCCTCTTCAATTAACGTCATTAACATTCGCTTTATTGTGCCATTCACTCGCTCGACTGCTCCCGCCGACATAGGGTGATATAGTGAAGAATAAACTTTATCAATTTGTAACAATAAACAGAGTTCCTTCATCAGCTGTGAATTGAACGATGTACCTCTGTCAGTATGCAATTTTTTGGGCACGCCAAACCGGCATATGAACTGACGGAAAAACGTCTCGGCCACCGTTTCAGCATTTGTGTCTTTAATGGGATAGCATTCCATGTACCGGCTAAATCCGTCAATTACAACCAAGATATATTTATAACCAAATGACACTGGTAGTGGGCCAACAATGTCCATAAACACGTGTTCCATGGGGTAACCTGGGGTAACCTTTTACTACGGGATGTAAAGGAGCCTTGCGTTGACGAGTTCCCACTTTCGACGATGAACAAGATTCACAAATTGCGCAGTGTGTCTGAACATCGTTCACTTGTCCTGGCCAATAATAATTACGACGAATTCTTTCTAATGTTTTGGTGACACCCAAGTGGCCAGCAGCTGGGACATCGTGACCAAGTTTCAGGGCCTCAGTCACTAAAGATTCCGGCAAAACCAGCTGAAGCCAGTTGCCACGGTCGTGGAACCAGTGTCTGAACAACAGTCCACGTTTTACTTCGAGTCGTGAAAATGGATTCCACAGACTCTTTAACTTCATAGATTCACCGTCTAGTTCAATAAATTCAGGTCTCTGATTGTCAAGAACCCATTGACTGGCTTTACTCAGTACAGGGTCCGCTTTTTGTAGTTTTCTCAGTTCATTTTCTGTGTAACCGAACAGTGATGAAGATTGCTTGTCCTCAACAGTTTCATGCTGCTGCACTTTAGACACCAAAATATCTTCTTTGGTAACTTCATTGATTACCAAGCCACACTGTTTACAAGGGATTCTTGACAAACCATCAGCGTTTACATGAGACTTTCCAGGCCTATGCCGTACGTCGAAATCATAGCGCGCCAATTTTTTTTGCCAACGTGCTGACTGCCCATCAGCGTCATCCAGTGATTGTAACCAGAGCAATGCACTGTGATCCGATCTCACCCGAAACTTGGTTCCCGCTAGATAGTGCTTAAATTTGTTTACGGCATGCACCAAGGCTAACAGTTCTTTCCTTGTCACACAGTAATTCCGCTCTGTTTTTGTCAAGGCTCTGCTTTCGTAAGCGATAACACGCTCACCATCTTCAAACTCCTGAGATAAAACCGCACCAATTCCAAAATTGCTAGCGTCCACGTCCAGCACAAAAACTTCAGTGAAATCTGGAAAAGCGAGCACTGGAGTGTTTGTCAAATGTTTTTTTAAAGTTTGAAATGCCGTGTCACACTGCGCAGTCCACGCGAACTGTCGTCCTTTTTCAGTTAAACGGTACGACGGAGCCGCAATCTCGGAAAAGTTTGGCACAAATTTTCGATAATAAGCCGCAAAACCAACAAAACTTCGAGCTTCAGCAACTGAAGTTGGTAGAGGCCACTGAGCTACTGCATCTGTTTTAGCAGGATCCGTCTTGAGTCCATCTTTTGTCACTAGATATCCCAAGTACACAATTTCTTCTTTCAAAAAGTTACACTTTGATGGCTTCAATTTCAGTCCGGCTTCTCGAATGCGCTCAAATATTTCGGCTGCTCGTTCTAGATGCTCGTCAAACGTTTTGCTGAAGATTATGACGTCGTCCAGGTAAACTAAGCAAGTTTGCCATTGTAAACCAGCTAGTACAGATTGCATCAATCGCTGGAAGGTAGCCGGCGCGTTAGTGAGACCGAACGGCATAGTCATATGCTCAAACAAACCAAATGGCGTGCAAAACGCAGTTTTCTGTTGGTCTTCCGGACGCACTTGTACTTGCCAGTAACCGGAGATTAAATCCAATGTGGAAAACCATTTAGCGCCACCGAGTGAATCCAAAGTTTCATCAATTCTCGGTAACGGAAATGCATCTTTGCAAGTAATAGCACTTAGTTGCCGATAGTCAATGCAAAAACGGGTGGTGCCATCTTTTTTGGAACCAGAACGATCGGGCTTGCCCAGGGAGACGACGACTCTTTAATAACTCCGTTTGTCAGCATATCATCTAGCATCTTCTTAACTTGCTCTCGTTTGGCAAATGGTAGTCTGCGAACAGACTGTTTGATAGGTTTCTGGCTGCCAGTATCGATTGCATGGTAAACTTTATTGGTTTTTCCGTAATCTTGGCTATGATATGCAAAAATATCCCAAAATTGTTCAAACAGTTTCCAAGCTTTGGCTTCTTGTGTTTTCGTCAGTCTATTCTGAGGCAAAGTTATCAGCGTTCGCAGTTTTTTCAGTCTCTCGCAATCAGGCAGTTTGGGTTTCCGCAAGGTTTTTCTTGATTTTTCAGCGTTCGTCATTTTTGACTCGTTCGACTGAATTTCTTCCGCAGCGACGTGAACTGCTTCACCGTCTGTTTCAGTAAATGCAGCAATTTTTAATCCAGTTGCGAGGAAAACAGGGTCCGTTGACGAATTGATCACACGGACTGGCACAAAACCTTCAGAAGACGGCTCAACGAGGCAACGCGCGACACCGACTTCCAACTCTTTGAGGTGTGCACTTGTTTCCAGCGAATAAAAAGGTTCGATAATTCCTTGACAAAATTTAGGGGACAACACATGACAAATAACAATCATTTGTGACATTGGGGGTACAACTGTTTCTGTATGAACAGTCACTATACTACTATTAATGTCACCAATATTCTTTTCTTGAAATATTAATTTTCCTAGATCCTGAAATGGTTGCAGTCTTTCTAACCGTTTTGTGTGATAGTTTGGAAAACATTTATATTTGCAAAGGAAATCAGTTCCAAGTATTAAACTGCCCTCTTTGTCTTCAACTACATAAAATGGGTGCTGCACACTCAAAGTTCCCATCTGCAGCAAAATTGTATCACACTGCAGAACTTTCACTCGTTGACCGCCAAAACCGACAAAAGTAATTTTTGACGACACCTCTGTTGAACCTTATTGGCCTGTCGCTTGTTCCAAACAGACCGAGTAAGGATACTACATTCAGAACCTGAGTCGACTAATAGTTTAGCCGTAATTGACCCGATTTGAGCCAATATATAACAAATACTACGCTGATTTGACGCAATAACTTCTAAGTGTTCGCCTTTAACCCCGTCGACTTGGTGAACAGTCTTGCGGACACCACCAACCCGACGATCTGTTGCCGTGGACGTATTGTCACCACAGCTCACCACATTATCGACACGGCCGGACCGCAAAACTGAGCTGCCGAAAAAGTGGTCCCCCAGCATGTCCAATTTGCGCGAAACAGAAGTACAGCAGGACTCCCTTTTCTCTTTGCTGGGCAAAACGGGTTAAAAAAAAAACACGCGCTTTGTCGGGCGAACAGCTCTTGTCGAAAACATATTTCAAAAATTCTTTTCAAAAACATGCCTATAAAAAAAACAAACATCTGTAGAAAAATTAAAAACTTCCTGCAATACTGTCTGATGAAAGGAGTACCACTATAGGGTTCCTCTCAGCATGTAAACATATGAGGGGAACCACTTTACTACATATGCATGAAATACATAGCTTGTATGTATTTATGCACAGTGGTAAAGTGCAACATCCTACAGTAACCCCAATCAATAATTCTAAAAACTACTCTAGGTACATAGATACGTACTTACAGTATATTTATAAATTGTAAAACCAAAAATCTAGTATATTTTTGATTTTTTTATCTATTTTATCTTATAGCTATTTTTATGTTAAATAAAGGCCACCTTCGAAATTTTTTTAAGAAATAAGGCTAGTGACCTGTCAAGCAAAGCGCAAACCATTTTTCATTATAATACATCTCCGGTTGAAATTGTGAGAATGAAATTAATTCGACATAAAATTGAAGAAGCAGAGTATATCAGAGTACCACACAAAGAATCGATCAAAATTGGGTCTAAAATTACCTTTCTGGTCAATAAAATAGTAACGTATGTAGGTCAAATTTATGCTATGTGAGTAAATACAAAGGTGCAGACCAGATATCTGAGCCATAAAAATGTGTAAGCAGAGTGTATCAGAATATGGCACAAAAGAATGAACCAAAATAGGCTCCAAAATTACCTTTTGAAACAACAAATAGTTACCTTTGGAGGTCAAATTTATGCTTAAGTGAGTAGGTACAAAGATACCGACCAGCATAAATTTGAAGTATGGAAAATGCACTTCCTTTGGATTTTATTAAACCCGTACAAAGGTCAAAAGCTTGGGTCATTTCGAAGAGTCAGAGAAAATGTCCAGGTTTAGTCAGTCTGCAACTATTCTTCCGACCACAGCGGTCGGTTCTACGAGCCCAAAATGGTGACGTCTACGTTTTCTATCTCTGTCTACTCAAACAGTTATTGATATAGAGCTGTATACCATCCCCTCCCAGCCTGTCTCTACAACTTGTCTCCACCCTGTCTCCTAACCCTTTTACGCTGCCATAGCCCGAATTATTGCTCCCATGGACGGTCTTCAAAGCCACAACGAGCGCCAACAATTGGACAAAGATGAAGACAACCAAAGCTAAGTTTTAAAATTTTATTTGACAGTACCAAGTATGCATAAAACTAGGTATATACATGTAAAATACATAAAAATGCTGAATTTTGAAAAATCTCTTCAATTGTTTTTGACACTTCTTTGTACCAAAACAACACTAATTTAAAACTTTTAAAATATCTGTTTCTCGTTAAAAACCGATTGCCGATAACAAAAAAAACGAAATAATACTGAGCAAAATATATATTTGAGCAAAATATAATAAAGTACTTTACAGTTTCTACAGAATTAAAGCTGTGCATTAAGTTTGACATATTTATGTACAGTACACAAATTTTTTCTCGTTTTAACTCGGAAAAAACTTAAATAAAACCAAATAAAAGCCGTGCTATTTTTGTTTTAAATAGCTCTTCAAGGTTTTACTGTAACTTGAAGTTTACCCAAAAATTTTCCTGATTTTGGAGATATTATAGCAATAATTTGACGGTTACTATCTTGAGGATATAAAAAGTGCAAACTACACTATCATGGTCATAAGCTAGATATTATTGTAAGTCGTACGTTGTTAAGTTCGCCATTGATTTGACCTGAACAAATCTAAGACTAGCAATCCCTGAAATTTACTATGTAGTTTTCTCACAGTTAGACGCAGCTAGATATGTAAATTTGTTTTAAGTTTAAATTAGTGTAATCGCTACGTAGATAATTTTAATTCAAATATTTTAGTGAGTGGATCACATGCACACCACACTCGTTACGTAAAGTACGTAGTTTTGGCAGTGTAAATGGGTCACAAATAGTCTTCAAACTAGATATACAAGTTTTTTATACAACTAAAGTAACCACTTACTAAAGAGTCAAATACAGCTACTCAAAACTAGCGCAAAAATTGGTTTAAAATAAAAAATTAAAAAACTCAAAACACCCCACACGCAATACAGCAAGCAAGCAAGCACGCACGACAGCAAATACATACAAAACTTATAAGTCCGTTGAGTCTGGTAGCTGCCGCTGCTGGTGACGAGGTCGAGACCGTTCAAAGCGAGCCCGCCATACCCTTCGAGCGCTAAACAAAACGAGATCTAAGGTGATATCGTGGGGGGCGACGGCGCAAAGCTTCCAACCGATCAGCCCTTTTTGCGCGCCTAAAATCAGTGTAATTTCAAGCAGTGGGAAGACAACAAGACACACAAAGTATGCGCAATTAAAGTAAAACTTTAAACTTGATCTAGCAACGTAAGTATAATTAGGTAGAAAACAGGCATTCATAATTTTAGCATTTTTAAAACTCTCACCGCTCTGCTCGACGCTGTTCCTCAGCAAAGAGCATCCTTCGCTTGCGCACAACTCGTACACGCCAAACACACAGACCGATAGCCAAACACAGCACCGCCACGCCAAAAATCACGCCAGCAATGGCACCCGAGCTTGTCACCCTCTGTTTGGCACTAAACGAAACAGGAAATTTAAAATATTGACAGTCTATTTACATCTATTTAATATCTATATTTTATATAGACATTTATATATAGATATGTTCCATTTGTGACCCATTTACATGCATGTATGTGTCTAGTAGCAGTCACTCTTTGTATCCTCAATCACACTTTTGTCCAGTAAGTACAACTACGTACACTCAGACAAACGTTTTACCTTAAAAGTAGCAATGCTAAATTTGAAAATTACGTATTCTCACCACACAGTCGGTCCACTCCGGTTACATCCAGTAATTTTGAAACGGCAAAAGTCAGCATCCTGCAAGCATTTGCAAAAGTCCGGATCGATCA
>JASANF010000554.1:0-14982 GCA_030248245.1 Trissonchulus sp. WLG1_4
CAATGTACTCTTGGTAATAGGAAGAGTATGCTTTGAGGCCTGCGTCCACTGCGGAGCGCAAAATAGCCCATTTTTGTACGGTTTGAGGGGAGGGGGGGAGGCACCTTCCGTGGGTAAAGAATCAGGATACCTTAACTTTAACTACAGGTAAGTTAGAATATATAGTAGGTATACCTACGCCATACGGCCCAGATAGATGTCAATGGGTGCTTCTGGAGTTTAAAAATGGTTGTGCTAAAATTTTTATTGATTAAAAACGTAAGTATAAAGTTTAGTTTCTCATTAATTATTAAAATCAAAACTTTTTCATAAAGTTTAAAAATTAATGTTTTAAAATTAGTATTCTCAGTCTTATTACACAATATATAATAATAATATTACCTTACCTTTGTATTGTTGGTTCTACTCCATGATCGAAGAAAGAACACAGAATTCCAACAATTATATAATATAAGGGCAGAGCAGTAATCGAAATCGTACATACCAACATAATGGCCATTGTGCGAAAGCAGCGGGCCAACATAAGCAAAATTACACAACTTAGTTTTGACAAAAATTTGACCTTTGACCCAGCGTAGTCGAATCTGGCAATAACAACAGTGTGATATAATTGGACCGCGGTCGGATCAAAGATAAGGGTTGGGTGGTCTGAGGCCAGAGGCTATTTAAGATTTGTTAGGTAATGCTAAACTGACCCCCTCCTGTCCCGAACATGTACTGGCGCCAGACTGACGCGAGAGTTTTGTTATATTTAAAGAACAGCCGACGCTGACCACCATGAATGCATCTAGTCGCTATTCTACCATAAATCATTACAGAGGCGGCTCGTCCTCGTGATTCTCGCACCGTAGAAAGAACCGTTTGACATAACCCTTTCTTTCTCTTATGCCTTGGTTTTGTACTAAATACGATGGCAAGCACCCTTTAATTTTCAGGGAGGTGGGCTTGTCCTCTCGCCTCAATCGCCCCCCCCCCCTTGTTTAGTACTGACAAGACTACATAACAGGAAGAGTAAATATTATCAAGATTACATAATAGGAAGAGTATGACACTTCCTATTATGCGTGCGTCCAATGCGGATCCCAAAATAGCCCGTTTATGTACGGTTTCGAGGGCGGGTGGGTACCCCCTCAACTGAGAACCCCGTACTCAACTGAGAGGGGGGTACCCCCCTCAACTGTAGACGGTGTACTGAACTGATTTCAAGACACTGAGAAAACCTTGCGCTGGCCGCTCCCCCCCCCCCCCCTTCAGTTCAGTATCCCGTCTTAAGTTGACGGGGGGGGTACCCCCCTTTCGTTCAGATCCGCGAAAGGCCTTGTCAGTGACTTGATATGAGGGGGGGGGTGTCACGGATAAAAGTGTCCCCTCTCATGTTTGTCCCCCCGGACACTTTTATCTAGTTAAAAGTGTCCCCCCTGACACTTTTAACTGGACAAAAGTGTCCCCCCGGACACTTGTATCTGGACAAAAGTGTCCCGCCGGTTACTGTTATCTAGATAAAAGTGTCCCCCTTTAGATAATTGTGTCCCCCATCCCGGACACTTATCTTGATAAAAGTGTCCCCCACTAAAATTGCATTGCCGTTATTGGTTCAGGTTCAGCTTCTGGGTCAGGTTTAGGTTTAACTTATGGTTCAGGTCCAATTTCAGTTTATTATGTGTGCATCCTGAACCTGAACCAGAAGTAGCATCTGAACCAGAACTTGTACTAGAACCAGAAGTCGCACCTGAACCATAAGTTAAACCTAAACCTGAACCAGAAGCTGAACCTGAACCATCAACGGCAATTTTGTAGTGGGGGACATTTTTATCTAGATAAAACTGTCCGGGGGGACACTTTTATTCAGATAAAACTGTCCGGGGGACACTTTTATCTAGATAAAAGTGTCCGGGGGGTACCGTTATTTTAATAGTGCTCTGGAATTTTAATATTAATATCAAGAGTACATAATAGGAAGAGTATGACACTCTTCCTATTATGCCTACGGGCGTGCGTCCAATGCGCAGCGCGAAATAGCCCGTTTATGTACGGTTTTGAGGGGGGGGGGTACCCCCCCTCAACTGAAGACCCCGTACTCAACTGAGGGGGGGGTACCCCCCCGCAACTCAGTACCCCGTCCTCAGTTGAGGGGGGGGGTGCCCCCCCCCCTCATTTCAAGACACTGACAAGGACTTTTGTTGATGTGCTGAACTGAGGGGGGGTACCCCCCCTCAACTGAAGACGGGGTACTGAACTGAGGGGGGGGGGGTAGCGCAAAGACTTTGTCAGTGTCTTGAAATGAGGGGGGGTACCCCCCCTCAACTGAAGACGGGGTGCTGAGTTGAGGGGGGGGTACCCCCCCCTCAGTTGAGCACGGGGTATCGAACTGAGTAGGGGGTACCCCCCCCCCTCAGTTGAGTACGGGGTCTTCAGTTGAGGGGGGGGTACCCCCCCCCCTCAAAACCGTACATAAAAGGCCTATTTCGCGCTGCGCATTGGACGCGCGCTGCTAGGCATAATAGGAAGAGTGTCATACTCTTCCTATTATGTACTCTTGTTAATATTAATATAAATAGGAGCCCTCAAAAATTTTTAATATAAATATTAATATTAATAGAACTGGGATTTTATTTTAATTTTAATATTACTATAAATAGCCAGTCGAATTTTTTTTAATATTATTATTAATATAAATAGCTTCTCTGATTTTATTTTTAATATTAATATAAATAAAAGCTTTAAATATTTTTAATATTAATATTAATTTTAATATAAATACGAATGCAGTTTTCAAGCTAGAGTTCAGTAAAACATAGAAAACTCACAGTTTCCGGTGGTTCTTATAAGTAACATTGCCTGTCACTGACAAGACGACAGCCTACTGAGTACTGACTACTTTCAAAGAACTATTAAAAATACTATTAAAAATCAAGGACATTTTTAATATTAATAGTGTCCAAAAATTTTAATGGTAATATTAATATAAATAGAGTGCCCTATTTATTTTTAATTTTAATATTAATATAAATAGCCGTCCTAATTTATTTTTAATTAAATATTAATATAAATAGCGCTGCTCAATTATTTTTAATATTAATATTAATAAAATAATTAATATTAAAAGTATTTTTAATAACGATTTTTAATAATTAATAATTTTTAATATTAATTATTAAAATAACGGTACCGGGGGGACACTTTTAACTAAATAAAAGTGTCCGGGGGACACTTTTATCCAGATAAAAGTGCCCTGGGGGATAGGTACTTTTATCTATCTCTCAACCGTGTCAAAAATCAAAACGTTTACACGTTAACGTTACACGTTACACGAAATTAACACGTTTTCAAACGTGTTTTTACTTGGCCAAAGCCCAAAACACATTTAGACCAAGTAAAAACACGTTTTGAAATTGATGGTTGGTGGCACTTAAGACCAATAAACTGACCCTAACTAACAAGTAAAGCTTATAAAGTGAGTTTTTATGCGGGTACGTGTAAGCGTAAATGCTTTGCACTTTACTACGCAAATGTTTTTCTGCCTAGTGGGCAAAGGTCAATTTAGCCCAATACAAGATGGACAGCTGCAAAAGTCAAAAGGGACCCGCTAACATTTATAAGCTGCAACTAGAAATTAAGGGGCCCGAAAACACGTTTAGGGTAGAACAAAACACGTTTTTCAAATCGTGTTTTCAAAACGTATACACGTTTTAGAAAACGTGTTCTTTTTGACACAGTTCCTTATATGAATTGAAACTTTTTCAATTCACTTATGTGCTCTGTTTCTGCTTTTATCGATAGTCATGTTTTTTATTGTACAGTAAAACCTGTAGAACTTTGTTAATGCATCAATTTAGCAAACATTACAACCTTGGGCCTGTTGCTCAACTTTACAAGTCTTACAATCGTAACAATTGTAAGTGCAAAATCAGGTGATTCGTAATGAATTGATGTGATGAATTCGTAACGAATCACCTGATTTTGCACTTACAATTGTTACAATTGTAAGACTTGTAAAGTTGAGCAACAGGCCCCTTGTGAGAATTTTCTAAAAGCTACTATTTTGTTTTAAAATGCTCCGCAATGCAACTTATACACTTACAAAGTAAGTTAAATTAGAACCCAACAGCAAAAAAGTCGTTACATTATAAATTAGTTATAGTTGAGCCCTCACAGGCCATCCATCGGCCTGCGAAAAAACGCCACAATTGTGGGCTCGCTCACAGGCACACATTTTTATTGAATTGTGAGCGATCTGTGGCTGTTCAAAACTCCACCTGTGGCCTGTGGACTGTGCCTGTGAGGTAGGTATTGAAACAGAATTCACAGGTACAGGCTCAAACAGACCCACAAATTGGGCTACTGGTGAGTCTCTGGAGGAACCCCAACCCCATGGTTCCCGTCCCGCCCACCTGGTGAGTCGGTGGAGGATTCTCAACCCCATGGTAAGTCCCTGGAGGAGTCCCAACACCATGGTTTCCGCCTACCAGGTGAGACCCTGAAGAAACCCTAATCCCAAACCCCATGTCTCCCGCCCCTGAGTCCCTGGAGGAACCCCAACCCCATGGTTCCTGCCCATCTGGTTCCATCCCTCGCTCCTATTAGTTAAAATTATAGGCAATCACCCAACATGACTTTCCATTTTTCCCTCCTATTGGTTACTCAAAATGAAACCCTAGAAGGGTAAGAAGATTTAGTAGGCGCCTACTAAGTCTAAGCCTAAGCCTAAGCCTAAGCCTAAGCCTAAGCCTAAGCCTAAGCCCTAAGCCTAAGCCTAAGTCTAAGCTTAAGCCTAAGCCTAAGCCTAAGCCCAGGCCATAGCTAACCGTAGGCCTAGGTAAAGAAGAAGTACAAATATTTTCAATAAACTACCCAATAGCACAGTATAGCGCAAATATCACCCTCAACTGCTATAAACGTTATTTTTTAAGCTTACGGAAATCACCAAGCCCTAGGCAATCACCCAACATGACTTATTACTCAAGAAATATTCACTGATTCCAAATTATAAATTTTAGAAATACCAAGTACTCGTACCGTTAAGCAAATAAAGTATTCTCCAGCATATTAATATTAAAAAACTATTACTACTACTATACTAGTATATAAATATTAATACTAAAAGCAAATCATTAAAGCAAAATAAACAAAAAAATATATAACTTACTTGCTAAGCAGGAAAAGAACGAGAACTAGTTTAAGGCAGTAAATAATTATCATATAATAATAATCCAGTAATGATAATCCAGTAATAATAAAAGTCCAAGCAGCGCCCAAGCGCCTAAATAGTGCAAAAAAAGCACCATCTATTTTTCAAGCCTATGAAAAAAATAGCGCTTATAGCACTTTGATGCGCTATCGTTTTGCTATATGCGCTATTTTTTTATATCGTCGACTAGAGCACAAACAAAAAATTGGAAATAATTTTAAAAATATTTTTTTTATTGAAGCATCGTATACGTAGTAAAAAGTACAAAAATTTGCAATGAATTAGCCAATAGCACAAAATAGCGCCTAAATAGCGCAAATAGCACCCTCATGTGCTATAAGCGCTACTTTTTAAGCCTATGAAAAAAATAGCGCTTATAGCACTTTGATGCGCTATCGTTTTGCTATATGCGCTATTTTTTTATATTATCGACTAAAAGACAAACAAAAATTAAAAAAAATTTAAAACTGTTATTTTTTATTCCGCCTAGAGGCGGAATATTTGGATTCATATTTTAGCACCAAGAGTACATAATCGATGCTATGAGCCACCCCAGGGCCTATGCTTACCATAGGCCTAATATATGGCAGTCTTTTTTTTCTGCCAATGGGGACCTGAAAGTACACAACTAACCTAAAATTGAAAATAAAGTACCTTAATAACATCAGTGCACACACGACATGATTTTACTTTGAAATTAAATTTTTTACTACGTACACACCATTGTTTTTCTTTTGGATTTTATCTTTTCTATTCCAGACCCCCCTCGGTTGTCTGCTGAAGTTTGACGGACAGCTAATAAATTGGCCGGCCAGTCAAATACTTATGCAAATTAGCCAGCAATTTTCAGCAAATCAGCGTTCACACGGTATACGTATATGCTAAAGGCAGCCAATCGGGCATCAGCGGGTGGAGCTTTCGCAGAAAATTATGCAAATTAAGTTTCCAGTGTGATCAGTAATTCGGCAATCAGTAGGTTGCCGTGGTGGTAGATTGGGCGGCAAAAACGAGTTCAAAGAAGAGTTTTTTAATGAACAGAATGACATGACAATTGACAGGCTGTAAGCTTGTGATAGGTATCACGTGTTTATCATCGGAGACTTCAGATTATCATAGAACCTGTTCGTGGTTTTTCTTAACAGTTGACACTATTTCCCATCTCCATAACTCTGCTCCACCTGCTATGTACGAAGACGGAGACGTCTCATATTTTGCAAAAGAGTGCATGCAGCAGGGCAACGTTTCCAGCAGTAAACCATGTATATGTCAATGTATGAAACTGAAAACGGCAAAATGGTGCGAGACGAGAACAACCATCCATACATGTGCACGGTATCTCGGTCTGGGGACGGACTTGTCCTGGATTTTTCTAAATTTTAGGGGGGGTTGAACGGCAACAACGCAAAAAATTTTCAAGTTTTACCTGAAAATGGGAAATTTTTTGCAACATTCGGATATTTTTAGCCATTTTTTTCGCTTTTTGCTTATTTTTGAAGCATTTTACAACGATCTGGGCCAATTCTTGAGTTTTCGGGCACTTCTTTTCAGCACCAAGGAGGAGGCTTGTCTCAATTGGGCAAATCTGAGGGGGGGTTGTCTCGATGGGACAAGTCTGAGGGGGGCTTGTCCAGGGATCTCAAATCCGGTAGGTGGGCTTACCCGCTCTCAGTACTTTTGTGTACTCACTTACCATGTACTTTTGTGAGTACAAGACTCTCAATCAGATGAATACATATTACACTTATGCTGACTGTACTCTTGCTGTAACGAACAGGAAGCAGAAAAGGGGGCTATAAGTTTGTGCCCGAAATTGAACGAGTTAATAGCACAAGTGGCGATCTATTTTTTCATTTTTCAAAATGAACTGGCTGAATAATCAATGTCCAAACCCTCAAACGGCGACTTACATTTGCAGCCATCAAAGTATCGAACGGCAACCTATGTTAGCTTTTTAAAAACAGTGAGCCAATATAAGCCAACGCACTGAGCTACAATTACCTAGTCTGAAAGTTATCGAATAATTCCAAATAACTGAGGTAGCATTAGCCATGAGGTATGCCTCGAAGCGGTGACCACATATGTTTTAAGCAGCTTATAAATTTAGTTTTAACCAACTGTAAGCCAGATGTCTGTGGATTACCAATTGAGTTCACCTATGTCCAGAAGTAACCCTGATGTGACCCACACACTCAGTCAGCCTTCCCCCAAATGTGAACCTGATGTGGCCAATAATCTAACTTCACCCAAACAGTGGTCCTCCTATGTGACAACATAACATACTGAGCCATATTCGCGAACTAAATACTCAGCCTTACGCTAATTTATAAAAACTGTGTAGCATTTGTCCAAAAAATCGGCCTAGGCTGAATTGCTTTAATATTCTCAATAAACTTAATGCCCGCCTCCCACTGCAGGTATAAGGTTTAACGTTTTATTCACTGTGTCAATTTAAGGCTTAACGAACAGCTAATAGAATGTCACGCTACCAATTTCCCCATGGTGGCTTACTATTTAAATATTGTATAGTCATTGGCTAAATGCAGACGTTCGGCCTACAGCTCGTACATAGCTAATTGGCTAAATCCTTAAACCGAAAAGTTGAAAATTCTTAACATCGTTAAACTTCAAATCTAAACCTATGCAGTGGGAATGTGCAACATGCTGAGATCATTTTCTACGTTAAGTCTTAAACCTTAATAAACCTTAAACCTGCAGTGGGAAGTCGGCATTAGTTATGGCCGAAGCTCCAAACGGTTTTCCCGTTTTGTTCAAGTAATTGTCCAAATGTTGTCGACAGAAAACGTTACAAGCATGGGACTCTAGCCTACGTTAATTTCACGCCACGACACCGGAATTTGTCCCTTTTAGGGACCTACTTGTTATTGATGAATCGTATACGTAGTAAAAAGTACAAAATTTGCAATAAGTTAGCCAATCACAGAAAATAGCGCCTAAATAGCGCAAATAGCACCATCAGGTGCTATAAGCGCTATCCAAAATCAGCATCACTATTTAAAGGGAACTTAACACAAACACCAATAGGCCAGCGTAGCTCAGTTGGTAGAGTGTTAAGCTAGAAATCTAGCAATGGGTGGTTCAAATCCCCCCTGGCCATTTTGCTGTAGAAGTTTCATCCATATCCAAAAAAATAGCACATATAGCACCTTCGATAGCGCTTATAGCGCAAATAGCGCATATAGCACTCCCAAAAAGCGCTATAGCGCAAGTAGCGCATATAGCACCTTCGATAGCGCATATAGCGCAAATAGCGCATATAGCACTCCCAAAAAGCGCTATAGCGCATATAGCGCATATAGCACCCTCGATAGCGCATATAGCGCAAATAGCGCATATAGCACCCCCAAAAAGCGCTATAGCGCAAATAGCGCATATAGCACCCTCGATAGCGCATATAGCGCAAATAGCGCATATAGCACCCCCAAAAAGCGCTATAGCGCAAATAGCGCATATAGCACCCTCGATAGCGCGTATAGCGCAAATAGCGCATATAGCACCCCCAAAAAGCGCTATAGCGCAAATAGCGCATATAGCACCTCCGATAGCGCATATAGCACAAATAGCGCATATAGCACCCCCAAAAAGCGCTATAGCGCAAATAGCGCATATAGCAAATTCCATAGCGCTTATAGCGCATATAGCGCATATAGCGCATAAAAAAAGCGCTATAGCAAAAAAAGTGCTATTTCGATTTCGCTTACACGCGTTCGTTACCCACATGCTGGAGGAGGCGTTCCAGTCACCGGCAATGATGGAGTGCTCGTAGCTGGCGTCAGCCCAGGCGATGATGTCCAAGTCGGCAGGTTGGTCGCCCGTGGGGTGGTAGATGCTGGCGACCAGAGTGTCCACCCCCGCGATGCTGATGGTGCAGGCGCAGGCTTCCAGTGATCATTGTGGTAGCTGGACGGCCGCTGGATTGAGGGATTGTTTTGCCCAGATCAGCGTGCCGCCCCCCTGACGACCGTCCGCTCGGTCCCGCCTGAAAACATCATAACCCTTGGTTGAACTAACCTTCGACTGAGGGGTCAGCCAGGTTTCACAAATGCAGACTATGTCCGTTTGTCCGCATGCTCTATTGAAGTATGAATTGACCCTAATAATAATACGTGATTGGTCAAGTTTTTAACCCTTTATATCCTTGGGTTGTTCCTGAACAACTAACTTCTGATTGTTTCTGACAGTCACGTGACTGCAAATTCATGCAAATGACCAAAGTTGTTTTGCAACAACTAACATGGTCAGTGTACTACCATGGTTATTGAAGCTTAGCTACTGTTTGGCTTAGCCTGCGCAGCCGTATAAGGCTCGATTTATACTTTCGTCCGTATGTCCGTTTTGCCGGCAGAATGACGTCACTAGCAGCCTAGTGCAGTGGATCAGCCAGCGCATGTGACGTCATTATTTCGTCATTTTGTCGGCTGAACGGACATACGGACGAAAGTATGAATCGAGCCTAAGTTGGAGATGTTGTAATCTGGCGGATGGGGTCAGACGTCACTGTGGTGCATAAAATCAAGTAAGTTTAAGTAAAAAGTAAAATTATATTGTATTTTAGCACTGTAATAGCTTTAATTTGTGCATACGCAATCAAATTTTTGCTGATTATATTTAACGAAAAGAGGGATTTCTGTTAGTTGTTCTGCAACAACTTTGGGCATAATACGTAATTCCTAATTATTTATATTATTAATTGTTTATACCAGTTCGGTTTTTTACTGTTTCATATTTTCCCTCTTTACATCTTTCATTTTCCGCTTTTTGGTTCATAATACTTCGGTAATAATATTTTTCCTTACTCAATGTTTGTCTTCTCTGGTCACCCAGGAGAGAAGTGAGAGGTGAGATACAGTACCTGGGCCGACCAGGAATTTAGTGCTCTCGAAAAGGAATTATAGCAGTTTAGGTAAGTGTTTGCTGAGGTGCCTGGGCCAGCAGCCCTCGACCTCCTAATAAGTAAGCTAGGATAAGTGATCATGAGACTGATTGATAGGTAGGCGGGCCTTAGCGTGCCCAGCTCTGATTGGAGGGATTCGGGATCGGTAGATCCCGACAAAGTAGTTCAAAGAAAAACCGAATTTTGCCGTATTAGCTAAGGACAGTCGGGTAAAAATTTTGGTTTAAGTTGGTTCAGAAGTTCAGCTAGCGGACGGTTGAGTCCGAACTTTCTCCTGCTCCTTTGTTTTCGCCTATTTCTGCCATTGCCTGTATCTGCCCTATCCAATAAACCTCTATAACCCAAATTACCGACTCAGACTTCGTTTTTGATCAGCCGTTCAGGCTCGCGGGTCCTCCTATCTGAACCAGTGTTTTCGCCGGGCTTTGCCCATTCTGTCTCGTGGCGCGGAAGCGTCTTGCAATTTCTTTTTAGCGGCCTTATAGTGCCCATTATTTATTCTGCACCGTTCAGCACCTGTCCAGTATTGACTGTCGCCGCCGATTGCTCACTCTGTGTCCTGCGCCCGTGCCGTCTCCAGGCTCGGTTGTATCACTCCCCGTGTGGTCGTGTGCCGCCGTCGCGTCGTGTCCGCTTGTCTCCGCGCTGGCCAGCGCCCGTCTCCCCCTCTGACTGTCGCGTCTCCACCGTCCGGTCAGTAATCCCCTCGCGCTGTCCGCCGGTCGCTCGCACTCGCTCCCCGCTGTCACGCTGCTCCCCCGGTCGGTCGTAAAGCTCTAGCCGCCCAGTCCAGTCCCGTGTCCGCCGTCCGTTCGCCCGTCGCCGGTCTCCGTCAGTCCGTCGCCGGTCTCCGCCAATCCGTCGCCGGTGTCCGTGTCCACTCCCGCCGCCCGGGTTCATCGGTTGCCACCCATCCTGCCCAGACCTGCTCCGGTCGCCGTTCCAGTCCGTCAACCCGTCGCCATCCAGCCAGGACTAATCCTGTTAGTTACTCCCCCCACTGTTCTTAGCTTTGTAGTTGTGTTGTAGTTCCTAGGGCTGACCCTATAGGACAGATAACCAGTAGACTTTTTGAGCCATTGAGTTGACCAATAGATCAGTGTCGCCGATCGATCTAGCCTAGACAGGGTCAGGCTAGAAGAGTGTTGGCTCCATACAGTACCGGCCAAAATTAAAGTAGTATACTCGTTCGAGCACGAGTTTTTCGTGATCTAATTTATAAAATTTAAACTTAAAAAATGAAAAGCACCCAGCCATAAGTTTAATGACCCCCCTGCATTTATTTTTTCTCACACTTCTGGGCAGCAAACAGGTGATAAAGTTGACCTTTGCCTTTTGCCACAGACAGGTCAAAACTATGTAGTAAGCCTTGCCTTGGACACACATTTTTGCGCTGGAGTCTTGACAAAGGAACACTGGAAGAAGGAGTGGCACAGTTAAAAATAAATTGAAAATATTCACAAACATTTTAAAATTTTATGCTTAGTAATAAATATAATTTAATTCTATTTTAGAAGAATTTACTATTAAAATTTGTAAAACTTTGTTATAAAATTATTTGCACATTGAGTGCATCCCCATAACTTTAGCCAAATGTCTGTCCACACAGCAATAAAATTTAATGCTCGCAAGGCTCGAAGATGAAAAAGCTCGAAGGCTCGCGATCACCTAGAATTTCTCCGAGCATTGCATCACGAAAAGCTCGTGCTCGAACGAGCATACTACTTTAATTATTAATAGGATATAATTAATAGGATATAAACTATCCTAAGCATAATGATAAATATAATAATCCAGTTTTTAATGTACCAAACCCAGTTTCAAATATACCAAACGAAAGTTCATAACCCGCTTATCATTTTTCGGTTAACTCCTAAGCTTAATTCTTTTTATGGAAATAAAATTAATTTTTGGACCCAGTCCATAGTGTTAAATAAAACAAACAAGTAGGCCCCTAAAAGGGGCAAATTCCGACGTAGTGGCGTGAACTTATGTACTACAGTACAGACTACAGAGTTCAGCGCAAAGCATCATTTCCACACTTTGACACCACAGTACCTACATACATGTTGGAAGTTTGGAACAGTTACCTAATCGTTGGCACTAACTTGCTGTTTGCTACAGATCGACTCTAAATTCCGGTCGGTTATGTAAGCTGAGTTTGAAAAAGCTAAATATTTGGGTCAAAGCTAACTGTGTGAGATACCTATGTCCTTAACGCTGTAATGCAAAAGTAGCGTTTCTGTTTCAACCAAATTTATCCCAATTTGTCGACCAAAATAGGCTTACTGATTGAACCAACGTTATCTCTGTTTGTCGTTCAAAGCTGAGTCAGCATTTGAGCCAAAGCTACATATATGTCTCAGTTTGTTGGCTAAAGAAGTGTTTACTGTTTGAGCGAAAGCTGTTTTTGTTTGTCGACCAAAGTAGTGATACTGTTTGAGCCAAACCTATCTCAGTTTATTCAAAGTAGTGTTACTGTTTGAGTCAAACCTACCTCAGTTTGTTGGCCAAATATGTAGGGTTACTGATCATACCAAAGCTATCCCAGACTGTTAGTCAAAGTAGTAGATACTGTTTGAGCCAAAGATATTTTACTTTGTTGGCCAAATAGGGTCCCTGTTTTAGTGTTTGTGACCGGACGCGAAAGCCGCCGGCCGGCCCGTGAAGACCGGCCGGCCGGCCGGCCGGAGAGGCAGAATTTTTGGATAAAACCAGTCCAGAGTGTCATTTTGGCATAAACTTAGCCTGCCGGATTGTTATGCCAACCTTTTTGTCAATTTTGTCAGTCGGTTGAATCTGGCTGGCCGGTCGGTGTTTTTAACTGGCCGGCCGGCCGGCCGGAGCCGGTCCGGCCGGTCACAAACACTACCCTGTTTGCCAAAGCTATTTCAGTTTATCGTCCAAAGCGGCGTCAGCGATTGAACCAAAATATTTCAGATTGTCGGCCAAAGTTGTGTTATATATTGTATGAACTAAAGCTATTTTAGATTGTTGACCAAAGTATTTGCCTTGTCTCTTGTCATTCGTGGTAATGGTTTGCTTCTGTTGTCTGTCTCTCTGCCTTGGTCAACCGTTGTTAGAGTCTTGGTTTGTCCGCTGTTGTCTGGGCTCTGTCATCGTGCGCTATCATTTGTGCTTTTGATTTGCTTCTGGTGTCTGAGTGGGTTGGTCCGCTATTGCTTAGTCTTCGTCTGTCCGTCCGCTATTGTTTGTTTGGGGCCTGGGTCTGGCTTAGTCAGCCGCTGCTTAGAGTGTTTGTTCGCTCTTGTCTGGGCTCTGAGTTCTGACTTGCTCCAGCGTTGATCACAGTCTTAGTTTGTCCGCTGACCGCTGTTATCGGGGCTCTGGCTTTACTTGCTGCGTTTCTGGTTTTGGATTGCTTCTGCTGTCTGGGTACTAGGTAGTACGCTCTGGCTTATTCCGCTGCTGTTTAGGGTCTTGGTTTGTCTGGCTTTGTCCGTTGTTATTTCGGCTTTCCGGTTCTGACTTTGTCCGCCGTTATCTGGGCTCACCGACTCTGGCACTGCCCGCTGTTATCTGGGCTCTCCGGCTCTGGCATTGTCCTTGTCTGTTGTTATTTCGGCTTTCCGGTTTTGACTTTGTCCGCCGTTATCTGGGCTCACCGACTCTGGCACTGCCCGCTGTTATCTGGGCTCACCGGCTCTGACATCGCCCGCTGGTATCTGGGCTCACCGGCTCTGACACTGCCCGCTGTTATCTGGGCTCACCGGCTCTGACATCGCCCGCTGTTATCTGGGCTCACCGGCTCTGACATCGCCCGCTGTTATCTGGGCTCACCGGCTCTGACATCGCCCGCTGTTATCTGGGCTCACCGGCTCTGACATTGCCCGCTGTTATATATCTGGGCTCACCGGCTCTGACATCGCCCGCTGTTATATGGGCTCACCGGCTCTGGCATTGCCCGCTGTTATAATATGGGCTCTCCGGCTCTGGCTTTGCCCGCCGTCATCTGGGCTCACCGACTCTGGCACTGCCCGCTGATATCTGGGCTCACCGGCTCTGACATCGCCCGCTGTTATCTGGGCTCACCGGCTCTGACATCGCCCGCTGTTATCTGGGCTCACCGGCTCTGACATCGCCCGCTGTTATATATCTGGGCTCACCGGCTCTGACATCGCCCGCTGTTATATGGGCTCACCGGCTCTGACATCGCCCGCTGTTACCTGGGCTCACCGGCTCTGACATCGCCCGCTGTTACCTGGGCTCACCGGCTCTGACATCGCCCGCTGTTATGGCTCGCGGCTCACCGCCCGCTTTCTCCCGCTCTGACATTGCCCGCTTATCTGGCCACCCCTGCCCGCTGTTATCTGGGCTCACCGGCTCTGACATTGCCCGCTGTTGTTTGGGCTGCCGGCTCTGGCTTTGCCCGCTGTTATCTGGGCTCACCGGCTCTGACATCGCCCGCTGTTATCTGGGCTCACTGTCTCTGACATTGCCCGCTGCTGTCTGGGCTCACCGTCTCTGACATTGCCCGCTGTTATCTGGGCTCACCGGCTCTGACATCGCCCGCTGTTATCTGGGCTCACCGGCTCTGAGTTCTGACATTGCCCGCTGTTGTCTGGGCTGCCGGCTCTGGCTTTGCCCGCTGCTGTCTGGCTGGACTCACCGTCTCTGACATTGCCCGCTGTTATCTGGGCTCACCGGCTCTGGCACTGCCCGCTGTTATCTGGGTTCACCGGCTCTGGCTCTGGCATTGCCGGCTGTTATTTGGGCTCACCGCCTCTGTCACCTCCCGCTGTTATCAGGGCTCACCGGCTCTGTCATCGCCCGCTGTTATCTGGGCACACCGGCTCTGTCATCGCCCGCTGTTATCTGGGCTCACCGGCTCTGACATCGCCCGCTGTTATCTGGGCTCACC
>JASANF010000556.1:0-12085 GCA_030248245.1 Trissonchulus sp. WLG1_4
TGTGATGAAAGTACGTACCTAAGCCAGACTGCAATTGTCTATCATTGTCATTGCTAATGTACGTACATGTCTACCTAGCTAATGCGGAAACTATTACCTAAATTTATATTTCGCAAAGGCGAAATATTAAGAGCCTAGCAAAACCAGTTTTTAGTTTTTTATAATTTTGACATTTCACAAATCTTTCAAATCTACCGCATTCGTAGAAATTAGTTTTTATGAGATTTAGATGTCTTATTATTTTATCTTTTGCAACTTTTTATAGAAGTTTTAAATGTCAATCTTCTAAATATAACCTGGTCGCTAAACTATATAAGCTACTGAACTTTGAGCTAAACAGACTTGAGACCTTGCGATATTTGCCTCTAGCTCGACTTGGCCCTCATTCTGTCGCCAGACTACTATCGTATTTAGACATATAGCTGCATGTTATTGCGTTGCATATCACCTATATACTCACACCAGACCTATGATTATTAAACTATATGATTTAAAATTCGACCCCCGGGCCCAATTTTATAAAGATTTCAACGGACCGTTGAACTCAACGGACCGTTGAAAATTCTCCGTTGAAAAAATTTCAATTTTATAATGTCTATAAATCCTCCGTTGAGCTCAACGGCGCCGTTGAACTCAGCGGAGCCGTTGAGCTCAACGGAGCCGTTGAAATTCTTTATAAAATCGGATGAAATTTCAACGGCTCCGTTGAGCTCAACGGAGGCTTTTTAGGCTGAAATTCATTATATTCTAAATTCTAAAATCAAATAAATCAAAAATAGAACATTTTATTTCGCCTTGTTATTTATATGCAGCATTATTTTGCAGCTTTCTTTTCATTTCGTAATCGTATGCGTTATTTTCAAAATTTATTTTAGAATTTTATTGTAGGCGTTAATTCTATTGTTGTTGAATTTAAGTTACAAAATGTTTTGACTGATATTTTTTTTAAGGACTACTGTTATGCAGAAATGTTTCCTATAGAAAATATTTAGCTAGTAAACAATATCAAAAATTTTAAAAATATCGTTCAAATTAACAAAGAACATTTTAAGCAAATTTTTAAATTGTAGCGGAAACTTAACTAACTGAAGTACTAATAATTAGGACTCGTTAAATAATAGAAGTAATAATAATAATAATACTGAGAAATCTAATTAAATTCGTCAAAATTCAAAACTGTAAACAATCAAGCCTTGAGCTAAATTTATATAATATGTTGGTAGTTTTATTTTCTTAATCCATAATATATTGAATTGTTTTAATTATATTATTAAATTAATGATTAATAAAGTAAAGGTGAAATGTAAAGCTGTGTGAACCGGGCCTTAAGTTATGTAATTCAGTTCAATTGTTATAGCAGTCAAAGAAAATGGTTTATAATATAAACTAACGGACACTCTATCTTAATTAAGTAAATAAAAACTTTATGGGTTGATTCATAGTTTGATAGGACATACGGACAAACGGACATAAGGAACTAAGGAAAAACACGTTTTGTCTATTTTGTCAATTCATACTTTTTGAACATTGTGACATACACACATAATGCTGTACGGGCATATGGACAAGGGTCCAATTCATACTTTTGAGCCGTATGTCCGTTTGCTCGTATTTTCTCAAAAAGCGGACAGAGTTGAACTGAATGTAATTTTGCCGGACATACGGACAAATTGAAATTGTAAAGTTTACTATGGATGAACGGACATATGGCTGAAGGGCAACCGGGCATATAGCTGAACGGACTAAAGTATGATTTGAACAGGCGCTCTATCAGTCAGTCTGTGCGGAAGTACGTTCATCAGTTTGCCCGTATGTCCTAATGTCCGTATAGAAGTATGAATCGAACCTATGGGATGATGTCTTTTATTTTTAGTAATTTATTTGTGAAAATTAATGTCTATATTAATATTTTTATAGATGGCCCACTTAGTTGTGCTTACTGAGCTAATCGAGTTTGACAGGGCTCGTCGTCGGGAACGCATTTTTCGCGACCGATGTAATCCGTTGGACGTATTTGACGACATTGATTTGATAAAAAGATACAGGTTCCCGCAGCATGCCATTCTGCACTTGCTGTCACTAATTGATGAGGAACTTGCTCGCGCTACTAAGCGCAATTGCTCTCTCCCGTCCAGTCTCCAGCTGTGCGTGGCGTTGCGTTATTACGCAACTGGAGACATGCAGCGCACCATTGCGGACGGGTTTGGTATTGATGTTGCAAGTGTATGTGTATGCTTGTGGTCAGTGACATTCGCACTGCAACAACATTTGCATAATTTCATTGTGTTTCCGGAATTGCAACAAAGGAATGAAAATATGGCAAATTTTCATCAGGTAAATTTACAGCCACATCTTAAAAAATTTTCATATGTTATAAAAAATAAACAAGTGTTAAATTAACATTTCATGTTTGTATTAAGTTATGAAATGATTTTTAAGGTTCTGTTCACAATTTCGGATTAGGCGGAATTAGATTAACTGAATAAACTGCAATAACTCAACATAATATTTTAGTATCTTTCCAAAAATTTACATGTTTATGCAATTAACACACAGGAGCAATTGTGTCGAATTTGAAAAAATCACATGCTTCTGTGTTAAGTTATTTCAGTTAACTCAGTTAATCTAATCCAGTTAATCCGAATGTGTGAACAGGCCCTAAGTATAGTTTGCGCTCACATAACTGAAGTTAAAAATGATACATGAGCACAAACGTTTAGCACAATATTGTAATAGTCATAATTCCCAATGGTGTTGGGATCGGTTAAACTGGAACTGGATTTAACCGGAACCAAAACCGGAACCGAAGCCGGAACCGGAAGCAAATTTGGAATTGGAACCGGAACCGGAACAAGACCCGGTTCGAACCGGAACCAGACCCGGTTCCGGTAACCTGGAACCAGAACATGTACCGTTTAACCGGAAACGGATCCGGAACCGGTAATGTGAAACGGGTCCCGTCTCTAATCCTCACATAACTCTCGCCTTACAAACTAATACCTGCTGACATTTTTATAGGTTTATTTTAATAATATTACATTTTCGTTGCTTTTAGATTGCTGCTTTTCCCAAAGTGATTGGCTGTGTAGACGGAACACAAATCAGAATTCAGCGGCCGTCAGGGCTAATGGATGGCCCTTACATTAATCGAAAAGGTTATCCGTCAATTAATGTCCAAATGGTGTGTGACAGCAAGATGAAAATTATTGATTTGTCCTCGGAGTGGCCCGGTAGCTGTCATGACGCGCATGTCTTGAGAAACAGTGGCATTTTCAATTTGATGGAGCACAATGCAAATTTTGGGTTAGATTTATTGTTCATTTTTAATTATTTTAAAAATGCCCCCAATCGCCCGTCACTTCGGTAAGAATAGGAGATTACAGTTTTAAAGCGGAAAAAACAGTATGTCTTGTTAAAGATAATGGACAAGTTTCTTGTGAATAGGAAAAGTTGTTATTTGTTTAAGTCAGTTGATAAAAGCGCGATCATCAAGTCGTCATTATTTGTATTCTTGTATAGTCAATTTCTACTTGTGAATTATTTAATTATAGCTTCAGTAATTTAGTTAATTAATATATAATAATTAAACTTATTATTTATATTTACAGCATCATACTTGGGGATTCTGCATACCCTTGTCTTCCCTGGCTAATGACCCCAATTCTGGTTCCTGCGACTCCAGCTGAACGGAGATATAATACAGCTCATGCAAAGACCCGCTGTTTGATCGAACAAACTTTTGGGCTATTGAAACGCCGTTTCATCTCAACTCACGTTGAATCTCGTTATGAACCTGGTGAAGTTTAATAGTTTCATATCTAAGGGCCCATTCTTTTACCGGATTAAAGGGATAATTTTAATCGGACTAAGCGGTGTAAAAATTCAGCTTAAAAATGCCATTCCAAAACCTCCGGATTAAACGGACTTAACTTCTAGCGCGCTGCTTTTTCATCGGACTAAACGGACTTAACTATGCACGCTAATGTTAAGCGTGCATGTTAAGTCCGTTTAGTCCAGTGTTAGTTTGGTAATGGGGTCACATTAAAATTAAGCCGCCGACCTATTTTAACTCGTTTAGTCCGTTTAACCCGATTTGCCATTCCTAAACCCCGGACTAAAATAAGTCCAGTCCGTTTAATCCGGTAAAGGAATAGGCCCTAACTTGACATTGAAAAATGTGAAGCATACTTCTGTTTTAATGAATCTTTTATTCAAATTAATAACAACAATATAACGAATATAACAATAACAACAATAATCATCTTAATAAAGAACAAACGGATACTATTGTTATAACAAAAATTAAAACAGAAAAGATGTAACAAAAAAGTAACGTTACAATCATGTAATGTAATGTAAAAAAGGACGACACATTAAAATATCATACAAAGTAACAAGTAAATAAACCAATTAAATTATGCATTGTTTTATTATTGTCATTGTGATTTATTATTATGTTTCAGAAAAAGTATGTGCTGTGGTTGCTGTTTGTGCTATGCTGCACAATTACGCTATCGACATTCGAGTGCCAATTGATAATGAAGATGCTCAAGATCCTCGGCCACCCGGTAGTGATCATGATCCCTGTGTCTGGCCAGAAATGCAAATTGGAAAAGCTTTTCGCCAGCACATTATACGACATTTTTTTTAAACTGACCAAAAAGAGATTGTTAATATCATGTTTTGTAAACTATATCTCGTATCACGTATCATGTTTTTCAGTATATTATCATGTATTGTAAATTTCATTATATATTACGTATCATGTTTTCAGTATATTATCATGGTTTGTAAATGTCTTTATATATAACGTATCATGTAAACTTTTTTATATGTATATTGCATAATTGTTTTCATTTTTTATAATAAAAGTATAATACAAGTGTCAAACGCAGTTTGGTAAACCTACAAATTTGTATAGACAACGCTGTCAGAATTGTCAATGTCAATATTAGGAATGTATCGATTGTCTTCTTCAACAAAAGCTTCAATCGGTGATTTAGACAGAGATGCGTTAGACGCAGCCAGGCATTGCCGTTTCAGCTTTGTGTAGGCCAATTTCTCTGCGATCAGCTGCCTTTTTTCACCTAAAAACATTAAACACAAGTTTAGACATAATGACAAACGAACGAACTTAGGCCCGGGCCAGGGCACACGGGCACAGGCACAGGCACAAGCACAATCACAAGTCCAACCAATTACAATTAAGCCCGCCAGTATAACGTATATAATATTTTGGAAAGGACCTTTCTTTAGCGGCTTGTACTGGAAACAAAATCAAAGAAAGTTTCGATGCATAACATGCATTTAGGCAAGATATTGTTTTACTTAATGCAAAAGACCGTGATTGGAATTTGTAAACGCTGAGCTATGGTTTCCAAAAAAACACCTAAAAACGCAATTACCTCACTAACATTTATGCGACACATAAACCCGACAAGTTTCAGTATTGTGAAATGCTGCCGACTGTTGTTTATGCCTGAAAGCGTTATAATACCACTGAATTACGTTAAGAGAACATTAAAAAGGATAACTTAACTGTATATGTTTATACATTTTACCTAAAACAGCCATCTCAAGAACCAGTTTTTCTTTCTCTAATTTTAAAACTTCGGCGGTGATTTCATTTGTTTTTATTGCCTGGACTGGTTCTGACTTTTGCATAGACTGCTTTGTCTTGACTTTGGATGTCACTGAAACAATTATAGAGTTACATTTTAATTACACTATTACACTATGTACAAATATTATCAAGGAGACACTATTAGCTAAATAGGTAGAAATAATAAGACACGGTATCTGTACTAAAACGTGAAAACATGTGTATGTTCGGGTGGTGCTCCAAGAATTTAATTTTTGGACATTAATCAGTCAATTAAATTATTATGTTTTTGAAAATATACGTGCATCACTTAAATAAACAATAGCTGGCTTTTGTATTTTTTGAATATGCACCATTTCAAGGTCGATTCATAGACTTACAGCCGTATGTCCGTTCTGCCGACAAAATGACGAAATAGTAGTCACATGCGCTGGCTGATCTAATGCGGAATGACGTCACTAGGCGCTGGTGACGTCATTCCGCAGACTGAACGAAAATACGGATAAAAGTATGAATCGAGCGTCTTGCTATTAATCTTCAAAAGCGATTCAAGTCGCCGTTGCACAAGTCTAACTTACGAAGCGCCACCTTGAACATTGTTATTATTCATAAATATATCAGTTAAGGGGGGGGCTACCCAGGTCAAAAATCCAAGTTCTCCAATTTTGCTTATTTTCACATATGTTACTCCCCCAAGGCACCCCAACCTCAGATAAGAACAATTAAGCTTGATGGTGCACTTTTGGTTCAGTGCGTTTGTCAGTGTATTTACATAGGGATAAGTACGCCAAAAAGCCTAAAAGTAGCCCTTAGTTGACAGTTCTACCACAAACCACATCAAGCCAATCAGGCTGAAACTTGGCATAGTAGTAGCCCACATGTATGCGCAAAATCGTATGATCCGGATTTTCGATATGTATTTTTAGTTCTAAAATCGAGGGCGAAATGTGAAAAAATTGACGTTTTTTGGGCCCGCCAAATTTGAGTGATTTTATATTTGGCGTCACTGCTCAGGCCATGGGCAAAAATTTAAAAAAATGGATCATAGAGGTTGAGATATGACATTAGGCTGTCGAATTATGTAAAAATCAGCTTCGTCAGTATTAACAAAAATTTCGAGTAAAGGAACGCTTTGTGAGCACAAAAAACTTTTTTGCGCCGATGATTTACACGTAAAATTGAATTTTTGGGAGCCCCTAGTAAAAAATTGGCAAAAGCATTGGTTCCAGTTTGTTACATCTGCGACGCGCCTTCTCTGGGGCTACATTGTGTGCAAATTTGAAGCGAATCGGAGAACCTAAAATTTTCATTTATACAGGTAGCCCCCCCCCTTAATGAATACAGAACCGCATACAAAATTAATTAAGATTAATTAATTAAACATAAATTACACAAGTAATCTAGCAGTAAGGCTTTGTTCCCAACTTTTTGCCCTCTGACTGCTTAAAGTTGATGTATGTTTTTCTGCATTAAGTTTAAGTTTTACCTTTGAAGTTTGTGGCAGAAGTACTGGGCTGCGATGTGGGGGACTTAGTCGAGACTGAGGACACTGCAGTCGAGATACATTTACGCGCGTGGGGTCGGACTCTGCTACAACCGGTTGAATGGGAAATGGATGAAGACACTGATAGGATTGGCCCTTGACGGGAAGATGAGGAAGCCCTACGGTCCGGGGTAGCCGGAACGTAGTTCACATCCGGAGAATCTGGGGTATCATTTCCACAGTTATCAACATCATCATTGTTATCTTGATTAGCATCATCATCCTCAATAGTTTCATAGTCGGAAAACTCGTCATCATCATTATGCGACCCATATTCTGTAATAACAAAAAATTGTTAAAATTTATCTACTAAACAAAACTGATGATATTGGTATGCAACAGGAAACTGACAAAATTTAAATGGCGCCTTTAGTCATAAATAGGATTTTTCAAAAGGCTGGTTAGCCATAATTAAAAAGTGCCCTTGATTTCGTATGGTAACAGTTTTTGTGAAAATGTCAGCTTAAAAGTTTCTAAGTTTCATTCCAATTTTACATTGACAGATAGATAAGAAACAGCTGATTCCGACGATGTAAAAATTTTCACCCAAAGTTGCCTGAAAAAATTAATCTGAGTCGATAAACAAACTTTAGATGGTCCTTTTCTTAACAAGGTTTTCAATAAATTTTGATTGGATGCACATGATCCAAAATTTCTCCGGTTACGTAGGCGTGACCGAATTATATTTTTTGTCATTAGTTGTCCAAACATCAAGCTTCATTTTGATAGGTTTTCAGTTATTCATAATTGAGACTTGATCATAAATGGCACTTTGCCCCTACTGTTGTATCGTGCCAGGTAAGATTTTTCTGACTTGTAGCATTGTTGTTGTGAGTGTATCGTTGTTAAGTGATAAGCACTCAACCAACGTCTAAAAATTTTTGCGTATACGTGAACTAACCTTTTCGCAAACGACCAATCTGACTCTTCTTAGCATGAGAAAAAGGAATGGTTTTGATTCCACCGTCAATGCCATAAAAAGACGGATCGTCCGGGGCGATTTTGTCGATCATGGCCTTTACTGCCAATGTCATTTTCATTGGCTTGCCACCACCTGTCTGCGGATTCTTTTGGTTTGACAAGTATGTCTTCGTCTCCCTCTTCAGATTATCAAATCTGCAATAAAAAATATTGAGTTTGAAATACAATACAAAAATTAGAGTTCTTATTCAATCCAATAATGCTGTATCGATTTATGTTAACTGATTAAAAATCTATTCTTATACACTCAAATTGCTTAGGTTTTAAAACGATTCAAGTTTAACAAAACTATCAACAGTTGCCTAAGTCTCGATTCATACTTACAGCCGTACAGTACAGATCCGAATTAACTTAAAGTGAAGCCGGCTTCAGTCTCATTTTTGACCGGCTTCAGTTGGAAGTGAAGCCGGCTTCACTTTAATTCGGCTTCAATCCATTTGGCCTGACGATGCCATATGTTCTAACAGCTGTTCGAATGCCCTGCCTGACCTTTGACAGCTGAGGTCATCTCAACTTTATTGACCTTAGCTCTAAGCCTCATACGTACGTACGTATGTACATTATTTTTACATGCAAGATAAGTTTGGCTGGTTTCATAGCAAAAGCTTTCATACTCCTAGCAAACGAAAGCAGCCAGGTTGTGTTTGAAGGAGGGGACAGTTTAGCAATTTCTAGTATCGGCACAAAGCTTTATTTTTCGAACACGTGAAAGTTTGAGTGGCACAATCATTGTTGATCTTGTCACTGTCAGTGTTAACAAAAGTAAACAATTTTAAAATTTTATATTAATCCAGGTTCCAGTTTTACTTAGTCTTGCTAGAAATACACTTGCGGCCCCCGTTTTTTGTGCGTTTGAGTGTGCAAGTGGATGTCAGCCATTATGTAAACTAGACAAAGAGAAGCAAATTGGGACATTTTGACAAATATCACAGCTATCTAGTGGTTTTCACATACGCGTGTCTGTTTAGTTAGGCTCACTTGAGTAAGTACATACGTCCTAATATACGCAGCAGCCAGCCAGAGCGGTGAGTTAATGGTCACCGCAGGTGGACTGAGAAGTGAGAAGTCTAGTCGACCTCAAAAAGTGGTTTAATTTTCAGCTAGATTGAGTCCAAGGGCCTATTCCTTTACCGGATTAAACGGACTGGACTTATTTTAGTCAGAGGTTAAGGATGACAAATCGGACTAAACGGAAGAAACGGGTTAAAATAAGTCAGCGGCTTAATTTTCGTCCGAACCCATTCCTAAACTACCGCTGGACTAAACGGATTTAACATGCACGCTTAACATTAGCGTGCATAGTTAAGTCCGTTTAGTCCGATTAAAAAGCAGTGGGCCAAAAGTTAAGTCCGTTTAATCCGGGGGTTTTGGAATGGCATTTTGAAGTTTAATTTTTAAACCGTTTAGTCCGATTTAATTAACCCTTTAATCCGGTAAAGGAATAGGCCCCAAGTATGCTTCATATTAACTCGATTAGACACAAGCTGAGACGAGCAGGGCTGTTGTTCTCTTACTGCTACACGAGATTTAAATTACTCAATAATAATAATAAATTATATAATTGTTTATTTAATGTATTACGGCTTACTCGTATTACATATAAAAGTACTCAACAAGTGAGGTCAGTAACTTAGTATATAGTAGTTGCACTAAAATCTCTTGATAGCTGTTTGGAGAGCATAAGAGTAAATTTTACAAATAGCTATCTTAATAAACATGTGAAATTTAAAACACAAGAATAGAAAAAGCAAGTCCTAAAAGGGTTTCTTCAATTGTTCACAGGGTCACATACCCACAGGCTACTAAAATGTTTCATTATCATTAATCAGTGTTACATTTTTAAGTATACAGCTAAGTTTTACGACTGGTCACTTCAAATAAATAAAAAACTTATCTTGCATGTAAAAATAATGTACATACGTACGTACGTATGAGGCTTAGAGCTAAGGTCAATAAAGTTAAGATGACCTCAGCTGTCAAAGGTCAGGGCATTCGAACAGCTGTTAGAACATATGGCTTCATCAGGCCAAATGGATTGAAGCCGAATTGAAGTGAAGCCGGCTTCACTTCCAACTGAAGCCGGTCAAAAATGAGACTGAAGCCGGCTTCACTTTAAGTTAATTCTGATCTGTACTGTATGTCCGTTCAGCCGACAAAATGACGAAATAATGACGTTACAGGCACAGACTGATCCACTGCACTAGGCTGCTAGTGACGTCGTTTTGCAGGCTAAACGGACATACGGCTGTAAGTATGAATCGAGCCGAAGCCTATGATAAGCCTAGCCTATGTGTAAAATTGCTTGTTATAAAAGGAAAAGTGCAGCTTTAATTTAAACCGTCGCAAGTGCAAGCTAGTTTTGTAGAATTATGGAACTTAATTTAAAGCAAACTAAAGCTAACAAACTATAGTTTTCTTAGTTGGCGGATGTTGCTTTATACGATCGTTATCCATAATATGTTACTCACTTATCTCTGCAGTTTTCAACTGTTCTTTCTGCAAATCCGAGTAAAGTCACTGCTTCGGCAATCTTGGCCCAAATGCGTCTTTTTTCGGAAGTTGTGACCTTGTTTGTAAATTTCGACGATAGAACGGCTTTATTGTCACCGTACAAGTCAATTAAAAGCAATTGTTCGTCGTCAGACCACAATTTACGATATGCAGAATCGCTCATTGTCGTTCCGTAAAACCTGCAAAAGTAATCGATTATATATAAATTCAAGAAAAATATCCACTTTTTAAGGTATAAAAATAGCTGTGAATTTTTCAACGGAGCTCCGAGCTCCGTTGAGCTCAACGGCCCGTCGAACTCAACGGCCCGTTGAGCTCAACGGCGCCGTTGAAAATTTCGGCAAAATTCAAAGACTTTAGAACGAAATAGTAGTAGTCGCCTGATTTCAACGGAGGATTTTCAACGGCTCCGTTGAGCTCAACGGAGAGATGAAATTTTTATAAAATTGCTGTTGAAATATTTCAACGGAGCCGTTGAAAATTTTCAACGGAGGCTTTATAAAATTCAAAAATTTTCAACGGAGCCGTTGAAAATTTCAACGGAGGCTTTATAAAATCCAAATTCATTTCAACGGAGCCGTTAAAAAATTTTAACGAAGGCATTATAATATCATTTAATTTCAATGTTTTTGTCTGAATAAAAATCATTGAACAATAATTACTTGTCTTTTTTATTGTAATTTACAATTATTAATTAATGTATTGTTACTAATAAATTTTCATAATAGTTACTCTGACTTTTGTGACATATCATTGAATAAAAACCGGCTGTAAATATTAAAAAAACATAAATTTAGAAAAGAAGAAACACTTTTCGTTTATATTAAAAATAACGTGACATTATAGAACGAAAATTTGTGGACATTTTTAATAAAGATAACGTGATTTTTAAAAACGAAAACAAGCTTCATATTCTATTAAAATCCACGTGCCTTTTAAGAACATGAATTAGAATGTTTAAAAATCAGCTGACGCAGTGGATGCAACAAATAGTGTACGTACGCATTTAAATAATATAGTTCGATATGTTTCTAACATTTGAATATTATGAAATTAAAAAAACTTATTATAATTTCATATTAAAAATGAAGTTTTGTTATTTACCTATTAAGTATTAATACTTAAGTTTTGTTATTTACCTATTAAGTATTAGTACTTTTAATTCATAATAAAGTCGGTATTTAAGTTAATTCGTTTGCAAAAACCGCACTTGAATTAATTTCATTATCTACTAAACTTTATTTCCAGCCAAATTATTTCAAATTGAAATTTCAGTCAATTTTATAGCGAATTTCAACGGCTCCGTCGAACTCAACGGCGCCGTTGAGCTCAACGGAGCCGTTGAGTTCAACGGAGCCGTTGAAATTCTTTATAAAATCGGATGAAATTTCAACGGCTCCGTTGAGCTCAACGGCGCCGTTGAGTTCAACGGTCCGTTGAAATCTTTA
>JASANF010000557.1:0-7500 GCA_030248245.1 Trissonchulus sp. WLG1_4
CATAAGGGATGCATACTTACATATGTCGCTGAAACTACAGCATAAATTTAGGGGAATCAAACAAATAGAAGTTTTGTGCAAATAATTACTAAATGCAAGTTATTGAATCACAAAACTTACTTTCAATTGATGCTTCTTTCTACAGTCTTTAATGGCTAATTGGTAATATGAATATAAGTATTTCAGTACAAGGTTTTTTGTTAATTTCAGGCGTTTACATTGATTTTTAGTTACATTATTATACTGGTACAATTTTCGTCCCCAAACGAAGGAACCGTGGCACAACATTTGTTTGCAAATACAACAAAAGTGAATTAATAGACACTCCGGAATGCAAACATTTCCATAAAATATGCAATACTGTACATAAATAGCTTGCAGTTAGATTGAAATTTACTTAGGGCGCAATCTAAAGATTCAAATTAAATACTTAGACAGAGCTATATTACTTGCTACAAATTTTAGCTTCATAGCAGAAAAGACTTAACACAAAAAACCTAGCTACTGCAGTTATGCCCTATAGACTGCAATTTAACTTACGTAACTGTCTAAGAATGTTCAAAACAAACTGTGTTAGGCAACTTTAGAAAACTTTCATTCTGGTTTTAACTATCGGTTTGTTCTGTCTGTATTAATAAACCTATGTTATTTCTGGTATGATGTTAGTTAGGAGCTTTACTTACGGCCCCACCTATAGGCTACGCACTCAAAAAAATAGAGTGACAAGTGTTGGTTTAGAGTACTGCAAGCCTTTAGTAGAGCTAAGTTTAGTTTGTAATACTAACTAACTGCAATGATGCACACTATCCAACCGGGCCACCTACGCCAAGCTACTCTAAGTTTAGAAAACAAACCGAAGAGGCGATGCCGTGACAAATGATGGCGAGTCCGTTGACCGTCTTTCCATAAGCAAACACGACCAAGCTATTCTAAGGTTAAAAAGCGAAGCAAGAAAGTTGTCCTGAAAGTATTAATTAACGCAAAAACACCTTATTCCAAGCTATTCCGGAGTTTGATAACGGAAGGAGAACTATAGGGTTATCGTCAAGTTTGAGATTCTTCAAGCGACTGACTCAAGGTGTGCTAAGATTAAGTTATGTACGAAACGAGAGCCAGACGCCCAGGTCGGAGTCCGAGTAACGCAAGACAATTATGCCACGTCCTGTCTTGTCAACTTCGCCACTTATTAAACCGCAAAGCTTGGAATTTAGGTCTAAAGCGAAGGCTCGAGGGACGAAATGGACCGTGCCCAGAGTTCAAGTGGTATGCAATCTAACGATTAAAAACCAGGACAAATCGCCCTAAATCGCTCAGTACTGAGAGCTGATAATTACTCGGTCAGAAAAATTTAAGCCTAAACCCGAATTCAACATAGTTGCGGTCACCATCAACTGGGTGCATACAAATTTTTTTTTCAGCTCATAAAAAATTTTGAGATAACTCTTGTTTAAAGTTTAATTATATAACATGCATAAAATGCATAAAATATAAATACATAGATCTTGTTTTCGATGAAAATTTACAATGATTTATGTTTTGCTGAAGGAGCCGAGGGAGACGCAGGGGAAGCACACAGCACAACTGTATTTTTCTTGAGATACAATTGTTGCAGCATGCGGACAGGCGACATTCCACAAACGTGTGCAGTTTTATACTCTATTATGCATTTGTGATATTACTCTTACAAAAAATTGCTGAACACACTGTCAGCTTCGTTGTTTTTTCCTAGTTCAATGGCTTAGCAGTAACGCAGCAAGAGCAAATCAAAGTGGTGTGTGTGTGTGTGCATCCGTTTACCGAGTTATATCACGCCATTTTGACCCATAGTTGGTGATGGCGTCCCTTTTATTGCCTAATTGTTTCCGCATTTAACATGTAATATGCTCATTGGTAATTTATTAAGCGGCCTAGCCATCGGTCGCTTTTTCCTGTCGCTACCACAGTAGCGACAAGACCTTACATTTTATTTGCTTTAGCGAATTACACGTCTTGGATGTGTTCGCTGTGGCATGTGAGTGTGTGGGTCTGTGTGTAATTTTAGTATTGTGTGTGATCGTGTTTTGTGTGTGAGCTGGCCCAGGCGGCCAGCCAGCTAGCTTTTTTTCCTGTCGCTACCTCAGTAGCGACAGGACTTTACATTTGTTTTGCTCTACGTAAATTGCACGTCTTACGTGTATTCACTGTGTAAAATTTGTGTGCGTGTTTGTATGTAATTTTTCTACATTATGTGACCGTGTGTGAGCTGGCCCAGGCGGCCAGCCAGCTAGCTTCGGTTTGTTATTGATAGCTAGCTTACTGTAGGGCTGAAATGGCCAAATTAGTCGTTTTCTAATGTTCTTTAAAGCCATAAACATATTTTTTATTGACTGACGCTGCAATTATCCAAAACTAGGTATATAATGAATTTAAATAGTTCCAGAATTATTCAAAACAAGCAGCAACCAAAAAGAAAAAGTCATCCCAAAACTAAGTAAACCGCACCTTGACGGCAGTTTCAAATATATTTGAAAACAACTTTCTAACCAGAAAATCTTAATTATTGTGGCATAACATTTTTACTGTTACCTCGAGTACGCGTTTATTACAGTGTAGTTTATTCTCTAAGCTTAATGTTTAAGTAGTTGCTGTACAAAACTTCGTCAATCAGAGACTAATTTCGGGTGCATGAGCTAGACTGGAAGATACAAACCGATTGCATTTACAACTATGAGTCTGTACTGGCTTAGACGCAAACACGGACAGGTATAAACCAAGCTTGAGGCATTTTAAACCATGGTGTACTTCAGAAAACCGTGTGTGGGTTGAATGAGGTAGATTTAAAAGGACTACGTTTAAATCTGGCATCGACTTGGCCACGTGAGCGAGGTGCCGATCAAGTTTTATCGTTTAATCCCTGCATTGTTTAAAAAAATGTTAACGGCTTAATAAGAATAATAATTGGGGCTGCCAGAGTTGTGGATTCTGTTGGGTGCAGTGTTATTAAGCATTCTCCAAGTCCACACAAAAAGTCCCAGGCACGATCCTCTACACCATTTTTTCTTTTTTATTTCAGAAGATAGGGAAATTGTTGTTCAACATAATTATTTGAAACTATATTCGACGTAAAATTTACAAACGTTTTACAAAAATACCAAAAAACTTTTGTAAAAGTTGAAAAAATGTGAGCGACAGGTCAATCTTCCTTTGAAGGGACTTCTTCCAGCTGATGTCTGTTCTACCGATTATATGTTGCACTGACTGTTGGTCATGACTTCAATTCTGCTTTGACCATGGATCAAAACTCAACTCAACTCACTTAAATTTTGCATAAAATTGCTGCTTGTTGTTAATGCTGGTTACTATAGGTCTAAAATGGCGAGATGTGTTTATTTAGTTTTCTAAAAAACTCAGCATAAAATTTTATCTGACTGAAATTTTCAGTGTAAAAAATTGGATGCAAAAATCAATTCCAAATTTTTAAGCACCGTTAAAACAAATGAAACCCGACTCGGCTTTGGCTCCAAAAGTATTTGAAAAAATTGTAACCAGAAAGTTTAAATCACTTTTGAGTAAAACTAAACCCTTTCGTTGCTACATATATAATTGGTGGAATAAGCCTTACCAACTAACCACTTGAATAAATAACGTTTTTACTTAGTTACACCAAGAGTACATAATAGGGAAGAGTATGACACTCTTCCCTATCCTAGCTAATCGGCCGGAACGATGCTCCGGCCGAAATAGCCCTTTTACGCCTTGATTTCAGGGGGGGAAGGATGCCCCCCTCGAATCAAGACATGTCTTGATTGCAAGGGGGGGACCCCGCCTCAAATCAGGGAAGTGTGTTGATTTCAGGGGGGTAGGTACAGCCCTCGTTTTAGCACACCACCAGCTCACCACAGCTTTCATGCTGGTTCACTGCACACGCCATGGGCAAAAATTTAACGAAATGGATCATAGAAGTTGATATATTGTATTAGACTATTGAATCATCTAAAAATCAATTTCGTCAGTATTAACAAAATTTTCGGGTGAAGGGACGATTTGTGACCAAAAAAAAACGTTTAATTGCGCCTATGAATTATACGTAAAAGTGAAATTTTAAGAGCCCCTAGTCACAAATAGGCGATAGCTTCGGTTCCAGTTTTTTACATCTGCGATGCACCTCTATCGCGGCCACAACGTGTGCAAGTTTGAAGCAAATCGGAACACTTAAACTTTTCACTTATACAGGTAGCCCCCCTTAAGTCCTGTGGTTGTGGGTAAGCATACATTAACGTGGGGGTCCAATCTGGGGGGTCCTGTACCGACATTTTGACTACCCTTATTCTAAGTCAGACAAAAAATGACCTTTTTTGGCGAAAAATTCCGATTTTTAAAAAAATGTGGCCAAAATACCTAGGACCCTCTTCTCAGATAGCAGGCACCCCACATCAGATCAACCTCCCACTCCCCCTCTTGAATCTTGAATCCGAACAAGCACTTCTGCTGAGTGAGCAGCGGAACATTGTGAGGCCAGATTGTCAATATTCCAAAGGAAATATCAAACGCGGCCTCTATATTGTGGATAAAACAATTTTTAATTTCTAATTTCTGCACACATTTACTGCTGAGTAGCTCCAATGTCTCTCAAACAGCAAAAAAATTATTGCAAAATACAGAAAAAATTTGACGACGATTTCGATAAAATATAAAAATTTTTTACTCATATCTCATCTGGGCCTGGGGGGAGTCGAACCACAGACCCGTTGATTACAATGCGAGCATTATATTACTCGACTACAAGTCCGCAAGAGTTAAATCGTCATAAAGTTCAGTTATCCGCATCGTAGTTACAGTGTTATCATGTATCACAACATCCAGCATGTTTTGAAAAATTGGTGATTGTCAAAGCCGATCAAAAATGACAGGAAATTAAATAAAAATATGACAATATATATTAACAGGGGATGAAATAAAAATATGACAATAACCAATGGAAATTTTTTGTTAATTAGTTGCTGGAGTTACTTAGGAAATCTATCTGCAAACCAAAATAGCGGTTTAGTTAGTTAGTTAATAGTTAGCTCGGTTAGTAGAGCATCTGGTTGACAACCGGAAGGGTGAGGGTTCAAATTCTCACCACCGACTTAATTTTGTGTTTGCTGGATTGAACGTTGCAGAAGTAGAGTAGGCCATGAAAAGCGACCTACCTGCCCTTCCAGTGTTAATTAACACTGGAAATTTGACCTACCTAGAATTACATAGGATTCAGAAAATCTGAATATAGTATATACGCGGCCCCTGAGGGGGCCGCGTAAAAAGTGCACCAAATTTGAGTAAGAAATCGAATACCGTAACTGCGGAAATTTTCCGGCTGTCGCCGGAAAAACAAAACCAGAACCACCCCCCGCCCTCCGCCGGAGGTCCGGCACCCCACGCTTACCAACTGCTCCCGTACATCTTCGATTAACTATTCATGATTAACTGATTAACTATTTATGCTTTTTTAATTATCAGCATTTTTTACTGATGTCGGTAAATGAATAGGCTGGGTTTACCAATTGTTCTCAAATAATACCAAAAAACCTTTCCGGATTATTAAAAATATGTATAGCGACAGGTTAAACTTCCTTAGAAGCAATTTCTTCCAAGTAATTTAATTCCACCGACTGCGATTTACACTAAAAATTACTGCTACTGCTGGAAATGGCTGACCGGCTGGTCGTGGCCATGGATCAGAACTCCATAAATTTTGCACAAAATTGCTGCTTGTCATGATTGTCCTGATAGAAAACTGCTAGCAGGTCAGTGAATAACACAGTTTGTGTGGGTTTGCGTGAGAGCATGTATGTACATCGTATGTAGTTTATCATTGCAACACTGTTGCAACGAAACCTGTTGCAACAATGAAACATTCGAAAACTGAAACCAACTTATCGTTCTACGTAACCGTGTCATAGTGTAGCATCATTTTTATTATGATCAAAATGTCAGTTGGGTAATGCAAATGCTACCGTATGACCCTTTAGAAACTTGCTGTTTTGTGCTAACAAAAATGAGGATACAAGAATGATTCAGGCATGTGCTTTTAACCGGATTAATTTTTTCTCATTTTCTAATAGGTTTCAGTGTTTGTATTTTGTATAAATGCTGACGTTTTATTTGGTTGGGTTAAGTGCAGTAAGCGTATTTAAGTAAACGAATACATAAGTTTCAAAACATATACGGTCGAAAACCTACAGGCAGTGGTTGATTGTTAAACCACGAGCTACGGGGCTCTTGAAAGTTAGCCCTGAAGGCAAGGGGAGGGACACAAGGGCGAAAATGACCTTGCGTCCGAGCCTAAATAGAACGTGGTCGGTTGGAAACCGCAACAAGTCGCCTAAAACTAAAATTTCATTTTTCTTTCGGGTTTGGGGCTCACGCGCGGAATCTCCAAAATAGCTGCAAAGCCCTACAAACACCCAATGTACGCCCAACGGGCAGTCAAAAATTGAGAACGCAAATATAAATTTAAAATTTATTGGAGGCCAAAACAAATATTATAATAACAAACAGAGGAATAAGAGTAAAACTTAACTTATCGGCAAGCCCTACCTCCGGGAAGCTTATTCCTTCCCTGATTGGTGCATGGCGTCCTTTATACCTGACCCAGTTTCAAAACCACTAGCACTACCCTCTGCTTCCGTCATTAAAATATAAAATGGACCAAAATAATAAGTTATAAAGCTAAATTTTGGCGCTACAATGTGAGTAAAAACTATATTTCATAACAGTGTGAATAGTTTTGTATTCTGCAATTGTTTTTGTATTCTGAATTGTATTTTGTCATTTGTTCACCAAGCTGTAAGCCTACCGGTGAGGCTTCAAAATTGACGGCAGCCTTTCTAGTAATTTCTGAATTCAGGGGCGCTACACAGAGCGCTACGACATCATAAAAACTACCAAATATACAAACTAATGAAAACGTGTCATGGCTTAACTTTGCGATTGTGAAACAGAAATGTGAGTGATTTTTAAAAGTGTATGTGTCTCTACGAGTGCGAAAAAGCCTGCGTCGACCGGGGGATCAGCCCCAAAATACAACACAATTACTACTAAACGTTTAAACAAAACTAAACGTTCTAAACAGTTTAGTGCTTAAATTTAGTCCTGGTGAGGGCAACATTTAAGCCTATAAAATACGGTTTTAGTTACAAAATCCGAGTTTTGTTGTTGTTAATGGACTGAATGGAGGAAAACTTTTCCTTGAAATTAAACATCAACAACAAATCTTTAGGAAAGGTTCGGTTCGGCCAGTTAACTAAAGTCTCACATACAAATAGTAGCACCACTTAAGAAAACGAAACATGTGATTTCGTTGCGAAAAGTATAGATTTGGACTATGAAGAGTACAGCAAGTAGTTTCCCCAGGGCCCGATTGTATAAAAAATTTCAACGGCCGTTAAAAATCCAACGGCCGTTGAAATTTGAACGGCCGTTGAAATTTTGCTGATTTTTATAAAAATTTCAATGGCCGTTTATTTTGACGGCCGTTGA
>JASANF010000557.1:12500-18305 GCA_030248245.1 Trissonchulus sp. WLG1_4
ATGGGCACAATAACTTGCGCTGATCGCATAAACCAGTGACACATAATTATGCCTATCATGGTTCCGTACTCAACCAAACTTTTTAAACCAGTTTGGGCATGCTTCTTGACCACTTCGGCACATTGACTTGCTACTATAGCCACAACTAACACACATCCTGCTATGCCAACCACACCGATTTTTGATTTAATTGGAATTTTGAGACTAATCTTATATCCACGGATTCTTTCTCTGTAATGAGCTAGCGACCACAAAATTAATCCTGTCACCGTTTGCGCAAGCCAATCTGCCGTCATAAAAAAAGTTATGTTCGTGTGCATGCCCGGTAATATTGCTGTGACAGCGTAAATGAAATAACCTAAAACGCAAGAATCGATACAGTTGCAAACTTAGGCTAGGCGTTTCGGCCTCAGTAAACTATCACTGTATGCAAAACTTTTGCTCAAAACGTTCCCAAATCAATAAGCATTAAACAGCAACAACAACAATTATGACAGTTTTATGTTTCTAGTTTTTCTTCTAGGGAAGGAATTAGTGCTTTCTACATAATATACTTATTACATAACATACACAAAAGTAAAGACAAAGGGCTGAAATCTTTTAAGTAAATTATGCAAAGTTTCACTCAGCGAAAAAACCTTGCGCCTTTTCTTTGTTGCGCCACGGCGCAACAGGTTCATTCTAATATTGATTGTGTGCTGTAGTAGTAAAACGGTACCTGTTAATGTGAGCCCAGCTATAACAGCCCACACTCTCAATACTGGGCGGAGCCAATTTATATGCGTGCACGTGGAGCAGCCAAACAGATAGGACACACAGAGCAGTGGTCGATGAGCGGTCCAGTCGGGATCTGCCATCATTACTGAAATCAAAAGTGCATAATAATTCCTGGGCTAATTCCTGGCAGGAACCCCGCCACATTTTGGACGCCGGTCTGAAAATAGACCCTAGTGCCAAATCACCAAAATTTTGCTCCAAATGCAGTTTTCGACCAATCTGTGCCCTGTTGGGGCTGCTCAGCCTCAACTTTTGGCTTGTGGGGTTGCCGACCCCTGCAAGGCCGGGTACAACCCAATGTATTCGTTTTTCTGGATGCTTTTGTTGATTATTTGAAACATCAAGGGTCCCCCCTTGTGAACTTGAAAATATTTTCGTAATGGATTGGTATGAAAACTTTTTTCTATGGGTGATTTAGGTCCCACCGATAAGCGTTTTAGTTTGTGCCCGTCTGGACTTCCATACTGCCTCACCTAGGGGGTTAAAATGGGCAAATTTTTCAACAATGCAGATTCTTTGTTTTCTGGGGTAATTTTACCTGCTGAACACGAATTTGAGCTCCATTATTGTGTGTACGGCTCGCAAAAACCTGTGCGACCACCTCCCCCCCAGAAACCTAAGGGGTCCAATTTTCTAATTCGAGATTTTGACGTCCCAGGGGTAATTTGGGCATTTCGGGCATTTCGAAAATACGTTTTTTAAACATTTTTGTTTAATTTTAAAAAATTTAAAATTTTAAAAAATTTGACTTTTTTTTCAGATTTTTTCCTGGAACGCTAATCATTTGCTTTCCGGAATGCCGAAATAATCCCAAAACATCAAAATCACGCAATTTAAAAAATTTTAAAATTTATGTTTCCTAAATTTTTTGATTTGTACCAATTTGAAGATTTTAAAACTTTTTTAAGACAATACAACCACACAATTACAATTCCAGAAAAAAATCTGAAAAAAGTCAAATTTTTTAAAATTTTAATTTTTTTAAATTAAAAAAATGTTTAAAAATGTATTTTCGAAATGCCCAAAATGCCCAAATTACCCCTGGGGACGTCAAAATCTCGAATTAGAAAATTGGACCCCTTAGGTCTCTGGAGGAGAGGCAGTCGCACAGGTTTTTGCGAGCCGTACACACAATAATGGAGCTCAAATTCGTGTTCAGGAGGTAAAATTACCCAAGAAAACAAAGAATCCGCATTGTTAAAAAATTTGCCCATTTTTACCCCCTAGGTGAGGCAGTATGGAAGTCCAGACGGGCACAAACTAAAACGCTTGTCGGTGGGACCTAAATCACCGATAGAAAAAAGTTTTCATACCAATCCATTACCAAAATTTTTTCAAGTTCACAAGGGGGGACCCTAGATGTTTCAAATAATCAACAAAAGCATCCAGAAAAACGAATACATTGTGTTGTACCCGGTTTTGCAGGGGTCGGCAACACCACAAGCCAAAAGTCGAGGCTGAGTAGTTTCAACAGGGCACAGATTGGCCGAAAACTGCATTTGGAGCAAAATTTTGGTGATTTGGCACTAGGATCCGTGACCGGGGTCCAAAATGTGGGGGGTACCCCCCCCCCAAGATTTGGACCGGAGTCCAATTTGTGGGGGGGTACCCCCACGTTTTGACCACTAGGGTCTGATTTGTGGGGGGGATACCCCCCCACGTTTTGGACCGGGGTCGGGTTTGTGGGGGTGGTACTATGGTCCAACTCGTGGCCAGTTTTTGGAGTTAATGGTCGCAGGGTGTAATTCTGACCCCTGCTAGGAATTGGTCCAGTGTCATACTTTTCTCATTTTGCACTCTTGCTGAAATCAATCGTACAGGAAGGAATCTGCTCTATCCCAAAGTCTGACAAAAAAAGTTGCGCCAGTTTTTAGAGGCATGACTTCTGGGCCCAATTGTATAAACATTTCAACGGCCGTTGAACTCAACGGCCGTTGAAATGAACGGCCGTTAATGAACGGCCGTTTAAATTGTTTGAATTTTATAAACGATGAAGTCGTGTGATTTTGGCAGAGAAAAATGTGCATTTGAACAGTGATTTTATAAAGTAAAGTCTATTGAGATAAACGGCCGTTGTACGGCCGGTGTATTGAACGGCCGTTCAACAGACGTTGAAATTTCAACGGAGACTTTTAAAATTTTTAAAACAATGTCGTGTGACTTCACAAAGAAAGCCCGTTAAGGAAACGGCCGTTGAAATTTCAACAGATAATTTTAAGAGTTTTAGAACATAAATTCTTGTGACTTTATAAAGAAAAGTCCGTTGAGATAAACGGCCGTTGAACGGCCGTTGAACGGCCGTTGAAATTTAGGCGGAGAATTTTAAGATTTTTAGAACATAATTTCGTGTGACTTAGTTGCAAAAAAGCAAAGAAATTTGCCAATTTTTGCTAACATTACCCTCCATAACTGCTGTCTAATTTTTCACTAGTAATAATTTGAAAATTTGATTTTTAATGTTAACTTATTTCATCAACTATAAAAAGTTATGAATTTATAAAAGTAAAAATATGTTTTCAATTATCAATGCTCCTTTGCCATTTGATGTTAACATGTCAACACTTTGCAACGAATTTTAAAAATTGCATATTATTTTCAACGGAGCTTTGTCAGTCCGTTGAACTCAGCCGTTAAAATTTTTAAAAATTTAGAACGAGTAGTTGGAAAAAATGATTTGTCGCGTGTTTTCAACGGAGAAATTGCTGAAAATCCGTTGCCTTCAACGGAAAATTTTTTTTATAAAATCGCAGTTAAAATTGTTAAAAACCTCCGTTGAAAATTTTCAACGGACTTTTATACACTCGAAACATTTTGAACGGCAGTCGAATATGTTAAATACCAATGGAGAAAATGTAGATTTCAACGGCCGTCAAAATAAACGGCCATTGAAATTTTTATAAAAATCAGCAAAATTTCAACGGCCGTTCAAATTGCAACGGCCGTTGAATTTTTAACGGCCGTTGAAATTTTTTATACAATCGGGCCCTGGGGAAACTACTTGCTGTACTCTTCATAGTCCAAATCTATACTTTTCGCAACGAAATCACATGTTTCGTTTTCTCAAGTGGTGCTACTATTTGTATGTGAGACTTTAGTTAACTGGCCGAACCGAACCTTTCCTAAAGATTTGTTGTTGATGTTTAATTTCAAGGAAAAGTTTTCCTCCAGTCAGTCCATTAACAACAACAAAACTCGTATTTTGTAACTAAACCCGTATTTTATAGGCTTAAATGTTGCCCTCACCCAGACTAAATTTAAGCACTAAACTGTTTAGAACGTTTAGTTTCGTTTAAACGTTTAGTAGTAATTGTGTTGTATTTTGGGGCTGATCCCCCGGTCGACGCAGGCTTTTTCGCACTCGTAGAGACACATACACTTTTAAAAATCACTCACATTTCTGTTTCACAATCGCAAAGTTAAGCCATGACACGTTTTCATTAGTTTGTATATTTGGTAGTTTTTATGATGTCGTAGCGCTCTGTGTAGCGCCCCTGAATTCAGAAATTACTAGAAAGGCTGCCGTCAATTTTGAAGCCTCACCGGTAGGCTTACAGCTTGGTGAACAAATGACAAAATACAATACAGAATACAAAAACAATTGCAGAATACAAAACTATTCACACTGTTATGAAATATAGTTTTTACTCACATTGTAGCGCCAAAATTTAGCTTTACAACTTATTATTTTGGTCCATTTTATATTTTAATGACGGAAGCAGAGGGTAGTGCTAGTGGTTTTGAAACTGGGTTAGGTATATAGGACGCCATGCACCAATCAGGGAAGGAATAAGCTTCCCGGAGGTAGGGCTTGCCGATAACTTATGTTTTACTCTTATTCCTCTGTTTGTTATAATATTTGTTTTGGCCTCCAATAAATTTTAAATTTATATTTGCGTTCTCAATTTTTGACTGCCCGTTGGGCGTACGTTGGGTGTTTGTAGGGCTTTGCAGCTATTTTGGAGATTCCACGCGTGAGCCCCGAACCCGAAAGAAAAATGAAATTTTAGTTTTAGGCGACTTGTTGCGGTTTCCAACCGACCACGTTCTATTTAGGCTCGGACGCAAGGTCATTTTCGCCCTTGTGTCCCTCCCCTTGCCTTCAGGGCTAACTTTCAAGAGCCCCGTAGCTCGTGGTTTAACAATCAACCACTGTCTGTAGGTTTTTGACCGTATATGTTTTGAAATTTATGTATTCGTTTACTTAAATACTTACTGCACTTAACCCAACCAAATAAAACGTCAGCATTTATACAAAAGACAAACAGTGAAACCTATTAGAAAATGAGAAAAAATTAATCCGGCTAAAAGCACATGCCTGAATCATTCTTGTATCCTCATAATTTTTGTTAGCACAAAACAGCAAGTTTCTAAAGGGTCATACGGTAGCATTTGCATTACCCAACTGACATTTTGATCATAATAAAAATGATGCTACACTATGACACGGTTACGTAGAACGATGTCAAAGTTGGTTTCAGTTTTTGAATGTTTCATTGTTGCAACAGGTTTCGTGGCAACAGTGTTGCAATGATACCACTTGTTTGTCGCTATACTGCATACGTATGTACATACATGCTCTCACGCAAACCCACACAAACTGTGTTATTTACTGACCTGCTAGCAGTTTTCTATCAGGACAATCATGACAAGCAGCAATTTTGTGCAAAATTTATGGAGTTCTGATCCATGGCCACGACCAGCCGGTCAGCCATTTCCAGCAGTAGCAGTAATTTTTAGTGTAAATCGCAGTCGGTAGAATTAAATTACTTGGAAGAAATTGCTTCTAAGGAAGTTTAACCTGTCGCTATACATATTTTTAATAATCCGGAAAGGTTTTTTGGTATTATTCGAGAACAATTGATAAACCCAGCCTATTCATTTACCCGACATCAGTAAAAAAGGCTGACAATTAAAAAAGCATAAATAGTTAATCAGTTAATCATGAATAGTTAATCGAAGATGTACGGGAGCAGTTGGTAAGCGTGGGGTGCCGGACCTCCGGCGGAAGGCGGGGTGGTCCTTCTGGTT
>JASANF010000558.1:0-12870 GCA_030248245.1 Trissonchulus sp. WLG1_4
CTGCCTGGGTAGGTTATATACTACATGTACATGTACGCCGACGAAGAGGGAACTTTTTTTGCACAGTACTGTAGCTGTATAAAGCGGAAAAATACTTAGCTGAGCTTGTAAAAGCATTGGTACAAGACTTTATCAACGAGATTATGTAATTTGTGTGAGCTCGTCACAGTAGGTGGACTACTACTACTGTAGGTGCAGGTTCACCGATTGGGGGCTTGGCTGACGATGGGGTTTCTATACTTTTATTAAAAGATGGGGTAGGATTTAGGAAGCGATTTATTGGCAAAAATAATTTTTCCCCTTCTGCCGAACCTTGACCAATCAGGGGTCATATCATATATATTCATCAAAAATAGAGTAGAGTCTCAGGATTTTGGATTTCGCGAAGGGGGGGGGGGTGAACTGATGGTCGACGACCGGGGGGTGGGGGGCACAGGAAAAAAAATTAGTACAAAAAAGTACAAAAACTTACAAAAAAAGTACATAAATTTTTGTACTATTTTTGTACTTTGGCGTTTGCCTGGCAAGTTTGAACTTTTTTTGTACTTTTTTGTACATTTTTCGTACTTTTTTTGTACATTTTTTGTACTTTTTTGTATATACTGTTTAGTGCGAGCTTGTACTTTTCTTGTATTATTTTTGTACTTTTTTTGTACTTTCCATTCAAATGTTTTGTACTATTTAGCCAGTGCACTTTCAATACCTTTGCAAAAAAATTAATGTTTCACTGAAATCTGGGGTGCTTCCGACAGACTGGAAATTAGCAAAAATAGTTCCAATTAGGGATGAGGGATGGGACCGGAAAAAACTTCACCGAATACCGAATATTCGGTTTTCCTTTTTCGGCCGAATACCGAATAGTTGTCAAGCATATATACATACATAAGACATACATACAGTACTGTGCAAAAAAAGTTCCCTGTTTGTCGGCGTACGACGAGCTTCGTCGTTTGCGAAAAGTGACGAACGGTGGCCGGAAAGTGACGAACAAAAAATTTTTTCAAAAATTTTTAAAAAGTGCCCCAAAACACATTTTTAGTGTAAAAAAGGGAAAAATTGAAAATTTTTTGTTCGTCACTTTCCGCAATACCTGGAAACGCTTTGTCTGGGTGTGTAGATTTCAAAATTAGCACAATCTCCCGAAAAACTTACTATTAAGGAAGTTACAGTTGTTTTAGTAGAGCCGGTTTGGTGCTTGTTAACAGAAAAGTTTCTAAGTCTAATTCTCCGGCCAAGGCTGAGCGCAAGGCAAATTTAGTTTGAAGTTGAAATTTCCTGCCGACAGTACTGTGCAAAAAAAGTTCGCTCTTCGCGGCGTACGACGAGCTTCGTCGTTCGCGAAAAGTGACGAACGGTGGCCGGAAAGTGATGAAGAAAAAATTTTTTTAAAAATTTTTAAAAAGTGCCCCAAAACACATTTTTAGTGTAAAAAAGCGAAAAATTGAAAATTTTTTGTTCGTCACTTTCCGGCCACCGTTCGTCACTTTTCGCGAACGACGAAGCTCGTCGTACGCCGACGAGCAGGGAACTTTTTTTGCACAGTACTGTGGAAACTTGACAGTCAAAGTTGAAATTTTGTCCGAACTTTAACCTTCGATTTCCCAGCTCACAGACGTGCTAGAAACTCCGCAATACCTGGAAACGCTTTGTCTGGGTGTGTAGATTTCAAAAATAGCAAAATCTCGCGAAAAACTTACTATTAAGGAAGTTACAGTTGTTTTAGTACAGCCGGTTTGGTGCTTGTTAACAGAAAAGTTTCTAAGTCTAATTCTCCGGCCAAGGCTGAGCGCAAGGCAAATTTAGTTTGAAGTTGAAATTTCCTGCCGACAGTACTGTGCAAAAAAAGTTCCCTGTTCGTCGGCGTACGACGAGCTTCGTCGTTCGCGAAAAGTGACGAACGGTGGCCGGAAAGTGACGAAGAAAAAATTTTTTCAAAAATTTTTAAAAAGTGCCTCAAAACACATTTTTAGTGTAAAAAAGTGAAAAATTGAAAATTTTTTGTTCGTCACTTTCCGGCCACCGTTCGTCACTTTTCGCGAACGACGAAGCTCGTCGTACACCGACGAGCAGGGAACTTTTTTGCACAGTACTGTGGAAACTTGACAGTCAAAGTTGAAATTTTGTCCGAACTTTAACCTTCGATTTCCCAGCTCACAGAAGTGCTAGAAACTCCGCAATACCTGGAAACGCTTTGTCTGGGTGTGTAGATTTCAAAAATAGCAAAATCTCGCGAAAAACTTACTATTAAGGAAGTTACAGTTGTTTTAGTACAGCCGGTTTGGTGCTTGTTAACAGAAAAGTTTCTAAGTCTAATTCTCCGGCCAAGGCTGAGCGCAAGGCAAATTTAGTTTGAAGTTGAAATTTCCTGCCGACAGTACTGTGCAAAAAAAGTTCCCTGTTCGTCGGCGTACGACGAGCTTCGTCGTTCGCGAAAAGTGACAAACGGTGGCCGGAAAGTGACGAAGAAAAAATTTTTTCAAAAATTTTTAAAAAGTGCCCCAAAACACATTTTTAGTGTAAAAAAGTGAAAAATTGAAAATTTTTTGTTCGTCACTTTCCGGCCACCGTTCGTCACTTTTCGCGAACGACGAAGCAGCTCGTCGTACGCCGACGAGCAGGGAACTTTTTTTGCACAGTACTGTGGAAACTTGACAGTCAAAGTTGAAATTTTGTCCGAACTTTAACCTTCGATTTCCCAGCTCACAGACGTGCTAGAAACTCCGCAATACCTGGAAACGCTTTGTCTGGGTGTGTAGATTTTAAAAGTAGCAAAATCTCGCGAAAAACTTACTATTAAGGAAGTTACAGTTGTTTTAGTACAGCCGGTTTGGTGCTTGTTAACAGAAAAGTTTCTAAGTCTAATTCTCAGGCCAAGGCTGAGCGCAAGGCAAATTTAGTTTAGAGTTGAAATTTCCTGCCTACTGTGAAAACTTGACAGTCAAAGTTGAAATTTTGTCCGAACTTTAACCTTCGATTTCTCAGCCCACAGACGTGCTAGAAACTCCGCAATACCTGGAAACGCTTTGTCTGGGTGTGTAGATTTTAAAAGTAGCAAAATCTCGCGAAAAACTCGTCGTACGCCGACAAGCAGGGAACTTTTTTTTGCACAGTACTGTACATAAGACATACAACTTTTCATTATGGAATTTTTCTTTTTCTCGAGAGGTACCTAAAAGTCGTAAAAATTTTTGCACATAGGAAAGCTCTAACAAAACTGCGATTACGATCACATGATTTGGAGATAGAAAGAGGTCGGTGGGATAGGCGTACAGATCATAGAGCTCCTCGCAATGAAAGGCTTTGTAGTTTATGTAATATGTCGGCAGTTGAAGATGAAATACATTTCGTGATTGTATGCAATTTATATGATACTCTTAAAATGAGCATATAAATTGTTTTCTGAACTCAAATCTTAGGCCCGTATTCACATACTAAGTGTAACGCTTAAACTTAGTGTTTACACTTAGTGTTAGCGCTTATAAGCGCTAAGTGTTATTCACATACTTAGTGTTTATTTAAGCGCTTAGCAAACACTAACGCTTAACTTAGCGTTTCAATTTTGTATTCACATACTTAAAATTTAGTGTTTGGCTTAGAATTAAGCGCTTAAGTTTAGGGACCTCGGGAGCTCCCTAAGCGCTAAGCGCTTAGTTAGTGGATGGTGTGGGGTAGGGGTGGGGAGAGTGGGGGAGGTTCTTGGCCGCCATGGGAAGGAAGGGCATGCAATTTAGGATATATTAGTAACATTTTCCGATCAATTCGATCCATTTTGCTCGTTTAAGGTGGTAGTTCCATAATCGCAGTGACCCGTTTTTCAAACAGATCTATACACTATGAGTAAAGAAACTATGATTTTCTGAAACTACACTCAAAAACACCCAGAGCATTTTTTATTTGGTGTAAAATATCATGGTTAAGACTAGCTACCATGTTGGCTTACTGAACTGTAAGCCAATGGAGTAGCTAGTCTTAACGTGTGATTTTATCAGTGGTTAAAACGTGAAAGTAGACAAGTTTGAGTCTTGTTTCAAAAAATTGTAACCAGTTTATTCGTTCGTTACTGGTTGTTCTGAAAAAGAGCTTTGAAATTAGCCTCATGTTAAGAAACTGCGATTCTGGAACTACCACCTTATAGGGCAAAAAAGTTAAACTTTAACTTTAACTAAAATTAAAAAAGTTAGGGGTCTTACTTTAACTTTAACTTTAACTTAAAAAAAGTTAAGGGTCTTACTTTAACTTTAACTTAATTTAAATTCAGCACCCATACTTTAACTTTAACTTAAATTCCGCAAATTTCTTAACTTTAACTTAAATTATAAGTTTTATTCAATTTTTTGAATCTAAACTTTTTTTAAACTTTTTTGATTTACGGTAAGATAATTTAAGAAATATTTTAATTGATGTTCTAGTTAACCAAAATTGTTGTCAAATTTAATTTTTTTCCTCCGACGCTGTACACAACCGTAGTCCGGTCATGGTATGTACCTATTTTTACTGGAGGCCGCTCAGCTTTAAACGCATTCACAACATATTGTAAGGCGCTCATATAATTGTATATTTGATAGTATACTAGTATATTTAGTATATTTGTTCCTTTTAGAGAATCATCTTTGCAACGGCATAGTGTAAAAGTAGCAGCCACATGTTGTCCAGCAAATATAATTAACGCGTAAAGTCAGTATGGGAGCTGACTGCTCTTTTTTTGCAGACAGGTTTTTTTTTACAATTTTTAATGAAATGTTGTTCACTTTGGGTATTGACTATTGAGTTGTCAAAATTTTGTAATTTAAGAACTTTTGTTTGATAATTTTTTAAACTCGATACACATACGAATCACTTGATCGTCTAGTCTGATGTCTGTTTAGTACTTTCCATCTACATAGTGTTGTTAACTAAACATCGCTACCCTTCGAATTAGCGTTTGTCGAGTGGTCAAAAGCGCTAGTCCACAAGTAGTTGATACTTCGATGGTCTGACCCAAATACATATGTTCAATTTTTTGCGAAAAATGTATGCAACTTGTGTAAAAAAAACTGTTGTGATCGTAGATTTTCTTGTCAAAATATACGATTGCGTGATTGAATTGATACCAAATTTGCCTATAGTTGTAAGGTTTGATGCACTTCGATTTCGATCTCATGTCGGGCAAAGGCGTACCCAGGGGGGAAGGTTGGTATTCCCCCCGAAACTTTTTCCAAGTGAATTTTTACACAAGGGTCCCCCCTTTGATTTTTATGGTCCACTCAAAAAAATTTTCTGATACGTCTCCAGCTGTCCAACTTAGGCCTAAAAATAAAAAATTTCCCCCAATTTTTTCTAGGGGCTGCCCCCTCAGACCCCTGCGACTATGTGGCTTAATATTCCTTGCTACCTATTATTTTTCATCCAAGCCTGTGAATGTATACACGAGTACATTATGCTGCATTTAAATGTCTATATACACGAGCAAGAGTACATAATAGTGTCTCACTTTATTTAGAAGAAGAGTGAGACACTCTCCTTTCTGCCTGTGTTATAGCGCAGGCAGATGCGCTCGTCATTTCCAGGCCACCGTTTTATACAATATGTGGTTAGCCAATCAGCGCGTAGATTCTCTGCGAAACACACTTTAGTATATAATCGCTGATGCGTTGATAAGCATTAAGATAGGGATAAAAGGTTAATAACTCATTATTTATTCATAGTCTGCTTGCAAAACTTTTGGGCTAATTTTGGTCAATTGGAGACGGCTAGACTATAAAAACTTGTTCGGCCAGACTATAAAAACAAAAGGGGGGACTCATTTTCAGTCGGAACAAAACCGGGGCTGGCCGTCCGGCCGGTCAAAATCGGCCGGCCGGTTAAACACACCGGCCGGCCAGCCAGATTTAACCGACTGATAAAATTAGGCCGGCATAACAATCCGTCAGGCTAAGTTATGCCAAAATGACACTCTGGATTTGGATCAATATGTAGGTTTTGTCCAAAAAATCGGCCGCTCCGGCCGGCCCGAAATTCTCCGCCGGCCGGCCCGCGGCTTACGCGGCCGGTCACAAACACTACGCCATTGGTTTGCCCATAACGATAACTGTTTTATTTAATTCATTCATTAAAGGATGATACACGTAAACAGCAATGCGAAGTTAACTCAGCGCGTTCGGTCTGAAGGCGAGCAGCCTCCGGAGAAAAGTTTTTAATTTTGAGGAAGAATTTCATGAATCTCCGGCTATTCTTGGTATGCGGCTCCGAAAAATTTTTCTTTGCTCAGGGCAAAAGAGGGGATATAATCCCCATCTCCCCCCACCGTCCGCCCTTGAAACCCGGGGTTTATTTTTGTTACCATCATGAACCCAATTGACCCCCACGGACTACAGTAACCACTGGGGTCATTTTTAAAAAAACAGTTTATTAAAAACTTTCATCCAGCTTAGAAACTTTTTAAGCCTGTCAAGTCCATCTTCCGGTCAAGTCTGGAAATGTCAGGAAAACTACTTCTAGTAGTTTGCGGAAGTTCTGGAAGGTTTTCTGGCATTTCCAACTCTCGGCTCACCCATTAATGTCTATTTACTAAAGTTACGCAGTGTGATTATGTAAAAAGCTGAAAGATATGTTTATCTGTCTAAAACAACTCTTTATAACTTTAACTAAAAAAGTTTTGGATCTTAATCTAACTTTATTTAAAAAAGTTAGGGGTATAACTTTAACTTTAACTTTTAAAAAAGTTAGTGGTCATACTTTAACTTTAACTTTAACGAAAACGGAGATCAAACTTTAACTTTAACTTTGAAAAAAGTTAGTCGTCTAACTTTAACTTTAACTTTAACTAAAACTAGGCCTTTTGCCTAACTTTAACTTTAACTTTAACTTAAATAAAAACAGGTTGACTTTTTTGCCCTACCACCTTAATCGCCAAAAATAAAAAATGCACTTTGTTGTCCAAATTCGTTTTTTTACATTTTTGAGTAGAGCATCTTAATCGAAGTAATTTTTCTTCAAGAACTTCTATTTGAAAATTTATATTTTTCATGATATGCCCCCTGAAACATGCAGAGCTGATTTTGCATTTTTCAGGAATCCACCTGCTGAAAACATTTTTTACAAATGTATAGTTCGAGAAAAATATATATTATTAATAGGAAATAGTAATTTAAATAAATCTATAATCGGATTTATAATTCCGGATTCCGGATCCACATCAAGCAGGGAGCGCACTTCAAGCCAAAGCCAAAACTAAGCACAAAAGTTGCTAAACGCTAAGTTTAGTATAACACTAATTTTTAAGCGTTTATTTTGTGAATAACAGTTTAGTACAAATTAAGCGCTAACACTTAGCAAACGCTTAGTGTTAGTATGTGAATAACTCTTAGGCCCGTATTCACATACTAAGTGTTATTCACATACTAACGCTAAGCGTTTGCTAAGTGTTAGCGCTTAATTTGTACTAAACTGTTATTCACAAAATAAACGCTTAAAAATTAGTGTTATACTAAACTTAGCGTTTTAGCAACTTTTGTGCTTAGTTTTGGCTTTGGCTTGGAGTGCGCTCCCTGCTTGATGTGGATCCGGAATTCGTTATTTATCGGCATTTCCATTTGGTATTTATAAATCCGATTATAGATTTATTTAAATTACTATTTCTTATTAATAATATATATTTTTCTCGAACTATAAATTTGTAAAAAATGTTTTCAGCAGGTGGATTCCTGAGAAATGCAAAATCAGCTCTACATGTTTCAGGGGCATATCGTGAAAAATATAAATTTTCAAATAGAAGTTCTTGAAGAAAAATTACTTTGATTAAGATGCTCTACTCAAAAATGTAAAAAAACGAATTTGGACAACAAAGTGCATTTTTTATTTTCAGCGATTAAACGAGCAAAATGGATCGAAGTGGTCGGAATATGTCACTAATATATCCTAAATTGCATGCCCTTCCTTTCCATGGCGGCCAAGAACCTCCCCCACTCTCCCTACCCCTTCCCCACACCATCCACTAACTAAGCGCTTAGCGCTTAGGGAGCTCCCGAGGTCCCTAAACTTAAGCGCTTAATTCTAAGCCAAACACTAAATTTTAAGTATGTGAATACAAAATTGAAACGCTAAGTTAAGCGTTAGTGTTTGCTAAGCGCTTAAATAAACACTAAGTATGTGAATAACACTTAGCGCTTATAAGCGCTAACACTTAGTGTAAACACTAACTTTAAGCGTTAGTGTTAGTATGTGAATACGGGCCTTAGTATGTGAATTCGGGCCATAGCGATAAGAAAAATTTTATACTTTTGATGACCTCTAACGACACAGTATTAAAAAAATTAGCGAAATTTGTTTATGAAGCTTTTAACCTTCGGGCTCGCACACTTATTCATAGACTTAATAATCCAAACAATGGAGATGTTTAGCTTTAGTTGTTAATAATTTTGTTTATTTTTCTAATTTTACTAACCGTTTTAGCTTAACTTGCTATTAAGGGGGAGCTCCGGGAATCGGGGGTTACATCAAAAATTGGCAAAAAAATTGGCAAATGTCAAACTTTACTATACGTATACACTATGGCACAAAAGAACACTGGAGGCAAAATTTCAAATCACGTGATCATGTCACGTGACTCCCAGAGCACCAAACGTGAGTGAATTTTCGGCAAACAATAACTCTGCTTATACTTTGCGTATAGTCACACTTTATATACCAAAATGTAGCTTATGTGCTTCTCTAGTTGAACATTATTTTGGTTTTCAACATTTATGTTAGGTTTGGATAAAAAATGTCATTATGTGTTTTCGAAGTCGAACTCTTAGCAATAAAATTCATATAAAAAAATTTCTAAGCTTTATTTTAAAAAACTAAAATATTGTTCAACTGCGCAAAGCCTAAGGCTATAATTGTGCAAAATTTTGTAGAAAAATATTTTACCAGCATTTTATAATCGAATGCCGAAAAATCGGTTTTGTATTCACACTGCCTTTATTTGAGTCTATATTTGCTGCTTCTGAAAATGGTTTCTTGTGCAATTTTTTTGCACAGAACGCAATAAAATTGTTTTAATTTTTCATTACGACTAATAAAATCTACGTATCGTCTGTTTGCAAAACATCAAAAAGCGTTGATGCACTGGCTTACTTGCTGAATTTGTGTAAAAGTCGAATAAAATCAGTAAATTGTCCAATGTTTTCCAAATTTTTTGCTATGGAGATATGCACGTCAAAACATCAGAAATAGTATTTTGGGCAACTTTTCTTCAAGAATGATAGGTCATTTTGGCTGTTTTTAAAAAATACGGCCCAAATCCTTGATTCCCGGAGCGCCCCCTTAAGGTGGTACTAACGAATGTGCAGTGGTTTTTAAATTTTTGAAAAAATAGTTGATTCAAACTGTATTTTTTTAAAAATAAAGGCGGTAAAAAATTAATTCATATACACAAAATGGCAAATAAAGTTAACGAAATCATGTTAAAAATTTTTAGGAGCAAGCCAAGTCAACAAGCAAAACTACACAACAGGAGAATGGAAATTTAACAGTTTTGGCCACTTTTCTAAGCGCATGTACAGAGCATAAACACAAAAATAAGCATGAATAAATTTTTGCACAATTTCTAGACCCAAAATGAAAATTTTTTAAATCGCTTATATTTTTGCTCAGATATAGAACCCGAAAGTTGAGTGTGAATAAACACTTTTTACTTTGAAACCGTATATTTCACTTAATAATTGACAAATCATAAAATTGTGCATTTTGGGTCTAGATAATTCACTTTTGAATATTTGTGCCATTTCGCATGTTTTTGTTCTTTAAACTTTTCGAAAAGTGGCCAGATTTTAAAGTGCTCAAAAAAGCCAAATTGGTCTACTTTTAACACGTGCCATACAAATCATCTTTACAGTTACACAATAAAACTTTGCTTAAATGTAGAAGAAAAGTAGCGCTTTCTAACGATATAAAAAGTATGCTCTAAAGTTAATTATTTATTGAATACTAGCCTGTTGAAAAACACTGCACATTCGTTAGTACCACCTTAAGTTGTTAAAATGCTGGCGTTCATGCTTATTTTGTTTGTCACAACAGCATAATATGTCCCCGTGCGGGATTTTATGTTTGGAATTTTTCAATAAAATGAACAAATGAACATAAGTATGTTTTCATGTGTTTCATGTTTCTTGTTTCATGTTTGCATGTACATAAGTTAGCGAATGTTTTCTCAGGTTTTGAAGATGCAGAAAGTTAAAATACTACGCGTACATAAATATATGCTATATGAACATTTTGCAAACGTTTGATTTTAATTATTTATGCAAAATGTATTAAAGAATACAAATGTAGAGTGTATTAAAGAATATCTGTGTATTAAGGTGGCACTCCTGAAATGTGGGTTTTGGTCATTATTTTGAAAACGCGCAAAAATAGACATGCATCGTAAGAACAAAAGTTGATCAGAAGTGAATTTCCTTCAATTTGATGTACATATCACATAAAAATTTTTTTTAACATTTTTGAGCAAATTTCGTCATGAAAAATAGATTTTCACGGAAATGCCTTCACAAGCCAGTGCATTTACACGTATGTAATGAATTTGAAAGGCTGAAAAACACTAGCAGTAGTGTTTTACTGAAACGTAATTAAAAATTTTTGGTGTTTTATTGAGTGTGGTATAATTTTTTTGTGAACTAACGCAATAGTTTCTGCATGAGACAGAAATATAGTGCGTGTGAATACAAACGCAAATTTTCGGCTTGCGATTTTAAAAAATTGGCTCAACGAAAAAAGTTAAAATTTGGCACATAAATGCACCTTGTCATCTTCGAGCGGTCGCAAAATTTGATTTTTGGCAAATCGATAGTATCTAAAAAATTTAACCAAATTTATGTTTTTCAAAAATCGCGATTTTAGTGTTTTTCGATATATCAATCATATTCATCAAAAATGACTTTTTGCGACCGCTCGACCACGTTGAGGCGAGCAAAATGAGCTATTGATTGTGCAACAGCTACTTACTTGCGAAGAGAAATCGCAAGCCGAAATTCCACTCACGTTTGGTCTACAGTGAATGCTAATTTGTATCAATCAACTTCATTTTTTGTATTTAGGCATACTTTTACACCAGCTTGCCATTGTGTATCTAAAATTGGCCCCAAACTGCCGTTTTTTGAAAAGTCACATTTCAGGAGCGCCACCTTAAAGAATACAAAGAATACATTGTAAGTCGATACTACAGTATATATGTACTACTATTACTACTGTATAGAATCGAAGAATCTATCGAAGAATAATACTATAGAAAAAGGCACCATAAGCACCAGCAAAAAAACTACATAACCTTCAGCGACCTCTGACCGCAGTTGGATGAAGTGTGTACATAGGCATACATGTACACACTGTGATCTCGCCTTTAGCTCCGCCTTTTTTTTTTGATTGGCTACTGCTCCGCTTCTGTATTTTTAGAGGACATAGCCAGTCGAGATGTACCATAGAAACAAAAGGGGGCACCCTTGTGTAAAAATTCAGTCGAAAAAATATAAGAAAATCGATGAATGTGCAGTAGGCTGGTAGTTCGTTTGGTTTTGTAGCATTTTGATACTTCTGATATAAATATGATACTTGGGTATTAATACTTTTGATACCGGTATCAATATTAAAACTGGTATCAAAAGTATCATATTTAAATTATGGTATCATATTTAAATTATTTGGTATCATATTTATATCATATTTAAATTTTTTCCGAGTATCAAATATCAAAAGTATCATATTTAAAGTCAAAGTATTGTATTTATATCATATTTAAATTTGTTCCGAGTATCAAATATCAAAAGTATCATATTTAAATTCAAAGTATTGTATTTATATCATATTTAAATTTTTTCCAAGTATCAAATATCAAAAGTATTTTATTTAAATTCCAAGTATCATATTTATATCATATTTAAATTATTTTGCGGTATCAAAACAACAGTAGTACACAGGTCTCGGTCTGGTGGCTTATCCCGACGTTTCGGGAGCTTGACGTGACAAAAATGCAAGAATTTTCAATTTTTGCTTTAAAAATGGGAATTTTTTGCAAAAGTTAGATATTTTCAGCTATTTTTTCGCTTTTTGCTGAAGCATTTTACAGCGATCTGGGCCGGTATTCATAAAAGTCGAAATAAAAAGCTCGACTTTTTATCCGCAAGTCTGGCTTGAAAAAGCCGAGATAGGCTTATGCGCAAGCTTGGCTTTTTATCCTAGCTTTTTATTCATAATGAAAAAATCAACAAAATATATAATATACAATATACGTGGCAGCCGGGATTGTAATCCGAGCTGGATTTTTATGAATACCATAAGCTCGGCTTTTTATTTAAGCTTTTATGAATAGCAAAAAGCCTATATAAAAAGCCGAGCTTGGTTTTATGAATACGAAAATCCGGGATTTTAAGCCGGGCTTGCTCAAAGATCGGATAAAAAGCCGAGCTTGCACTTTTATGAATACAGGTGCTGGGGCAATTTTAGAGCTTTCGGACACCCTTTTTTCAGCACCAAGGAGGAGGGGCCTGTCCCGATACACAGGAAAATTATTTCCAGAAAAAAACTAGATCGTCCAAAATTATCTGGTTTTTTTCTGGTTTTTTTCTAACTTTTTTCTAGTTAGAAAAAAACCAGAAAAAATTATCTAGTTTTTTTCTAACTTTTTTCTAACTTTTTTCTGGGTTTTTTCTAGTTTTTTTCTAACTTACGATCTAGTTTTTTTTCTGGTTTTTTTCTGACTTTGCCAAAATACGATCTAGTTTTTTTCTGGTTTTTTTCTAACTTTTTTCAGATTTGCCCCAAATCGGTTTTTAATGTTTTTGGAGTACTTTTAAGCCCTTTTTGTCATTTGTTTTAGTCTTTTGTGTCTGTAATTCCCTTTATAATGCATTATTT
>JASANF010000559.1:0-10662 GCA_030248245.1 Trissonchulus sp. WLG1_4
AAGTATATTATCAGTAAGATGAAACAGCACAATATACAAAAGGTATTTAGCATAACAACAAAGTCTAGTCAATGTTTGATGGAAGTCTGAAACTGGTTTGTTCAAATATGTTAGCTCAATTTAAAAACAAAGAATAATGGCGGTCAGTATTGGTCGTCAAATAAAAAATAAAGGCGGTGTTAACCGATAAGTGTTAACCGATGGGTGGTTACTGATACAAAAACAGTTTTTCTATCAAACTGTTGATAAATCTTGTTTTTTAAATCAGACGTAGCTGCTAAATTAGAAGGATGTTAAGACGTTAAGTTAGTTTTTGTTTTTTTTAAATCCTGTGCACCACAATGTTTGTCACATAGATATGTATATAATCTGTATAAACAGCAATATTAAGAAAGCATATGAAACAGCAACAAACAATATGAAACATGTCATAAACGTAAAAACACGTCACAGTATATAATATAATAAGGTAGCGTAGGTCCTTTACTTTAACTTGTGATTTGTAATGTCAAATTTTTGTCAAAGGCAAGGTAGTTTAGGAATCTCAGATCTTGTTAAATTTTGGCACGACACACAGGATATTAACCAAAGATGGGTGTATTGTTTTGGAAACATTTCAACTAGATATTGTCATGCTATTGTTTTTCAGTATCAATTATATTGTTTCATTTTAATATTAATCTGCAATTTTTGAGGCGTAATGTTTAAAAAAATATCTTAGGATACAGACAGTTCCGTTATCCTAAACGATATTTGCATTAATTTTCTCTTTATTTTTGACATTTTCAACAGTAACCAGGCCTTGATTGTACAATAATGCTATAGCTACACTGAAACCTTGTTAGGCAGTGATACGTAGAACCATTAGACGTTACAGATTCAATTTAGAACAGCTCAGGACCGATACGACCCTTGCCTTCTGTATAATAATATGCATGATTACAGTGATTATATACAGCACTGGGCCTGGGCCAATTCCTAATTGAACGTAACGTACTGCACTGAATTATTGTCTGTGAAGCCATGCATATTTTGTTTTGCAATTATTTATAAATTAAGCAGACATATCTTGTAAATCTACCTCAGATGTGGAACGAGGCAGGGGCGTAGCCAGGGGGGGGGGAATGGGGGGAATTCCCCCCCCCCGAAATTTTTTCCGACTGAAATTTTACACAAGGGTCCCCCCTTTGGTTTTTATGGTCCGGCCGGAAAAAATTTCAGACACGTCTCCAATTGACCAAATTCGGCCTAAAAATCAAAAGTTTCCCCAATTTTTTTCTGGGGGCTGCCGCCCCCACACCCCTGCAACTCTTTGGCTTAGTGTTCCTTGCTTTTGTCTCGCATGAAAGCATATGCATGTGCATATAGTTGCATTGTGCACTTTGTAATTGCTTAATACACTGTATAATGTATCGTTTTAGCTGTTTCATTGTCCCAAAAATGACAATTTTACTAAAAGTACAGTTTTTAATGTCACAAATTTTCGGAAAATTGCAGATTCGCTTGCTTCTGGACCCTTGCCGGCCCATTACTTTTGCAATTTTCGTTGTTTCGAGACTCAATTTTATGTTCGATGCTGCTGTAGTCAAAAATTAGCAGTGTTTTCGACCAAAAAATGATAATACGTGTCGTTTTCTGCCTTAAAATAGCAGTAAAGTGCATTTTAACACATTTAAAAAATCGAAAAGTCATTCCCCCACCCGAAATTTTTTTCTGGCTACGCCACTGGAAAGAGGTATTGAGCAAAGAAAATTTAATCTACTCCTTCTAAAGCATTTTTAGGAATTGGCTCTTGGTCTCATGAATATTGTCAAAGGTCTGCGTGTATTTACATTTTTGGCTGTTTCCACGATGTGAGAAAATGTGCATTCTACATAGGGAATTTCATTACGTCGTAGCAAGAGTACATAATGAATAGTATATATGAGTCCCATTATGTACTCTTGGTTTTAGGCATATATATATATATATATATATATATATATATATATATATATATATATATATATATATATATATATATATATATATCTGTAAATGTCAAAATGACCTGCTAAGGGAGTACTCGACGTTGTAACATCGAGAGGTAAAATAGAAACTGTGGCAGTAGCTGGACCTGCATAGACCCGTAGTCTGTCTGTGTCTCTTTGCTATTTTGTATGTAGGTATGTATGTACACGACAAACCCAAGACTTCCCACGTGAAACTGATAACAAATTGAGACATCAGTATAATAGACAACAGTAAAAAAATAAGCCATAGCAATCATGCAGAGGTTTCCGAGTATTGACTGCTATAAGGCGCAGTCCTACCATTGCGTGGTTTATTAGGCTCAGCTTCCATAACGGGGAGGACCATGGTTTTCTCGTTATCCCTGTGCGGTGGCGGGATGTCATATTTGGTCTGGGCTGCGGCGGGGAGGGCCGGCTTGCTGACCGTGTGAACGGGGGCCGGGGGGTGCGACATCTCTTGGGCCCGATAGTGGCGGGCCTTAGCCTTGCGACCTCTGACCCCGAAACACCAGCACCAACAGAAAATGGCAGTGACAAAGAGGATGAAGGCCAGAGCTGTCAGGATGCCCGTCAGCCACTTCAGACCGTCTTCGACCGCTCGACCTGAAATTTAAGTGATATATCATAATACCTTGATACCTTTGGCTCGCTAAATGGTTTTTTGAATATGAATATCGGAATGGAAGTTTTTGTGTATGTTTCGTACGTTCACGTTCACGAGATTAGTTAGGTTGTGTTGTGTTTTGTAAAACTCAGCCAACATTAGCCATTAGGTTACTATGACCAAGAGTACATAATAGCGTCTCATTCTATATAGAAGAAGAGTGAGACACTCTCCAGCCTGCCTGTGTTCTAGCACAGGCAGATGCGCTGGTCGTTTTCAGGCTACATGTTGACATTCTATGCAACATGTGACTGGCCAGTCAGAAGCGAGCTTTTCTCTGATTGGCAGACGCCTGTGCACGTGCTCCAATCATAAAACGGGATAGGGATAAAGGTTAATAACTCATTATTTATTCATAGTCTGCTTGTAAAAACATTAAAAAAGGTTTGAAAATACCTTTGGGGATATTTTGGCAAACTTTCACCGAAATTGATTGAGAAACTTTGAAGAAATTCAGTAAACTTTATATCTCAAAAGTTTCTCAATCAATTTCGCTGAAAGTTTGCCAAAATATCCCTAGAGGTATTTACAAAACTTTTTTAATGTTTTTGCAAGCAGACTATAAATAAATAATGAGTTGTTAAGCTTTTATCCGTATCTTAATGCTTATCAACGCATCAGCGATTATATACTAAAGTGTGTTACGCAGGAAATCTACGCGCCGATTGGCCAGTCACATGTTACTACTACTACTACTACTACTTTATTTCACTCCATAATAGAGGGCAGTAAACATTTTCACAGACGGGGCAAAAATAACATAAAAAATTAATACTAACAAAACAGAAAGCATAGAATGTCAACATATAGCCTGAAAACGACCAGCGCATCTGCCTGTGCTAGAACACAGGCAGGCAGGAGAGTGTCTCACTCTTCTTCTATATAGAGTGAGACGCTATTATGTACTCTTGCTATGACAAATCCTTCCTTAGCCGAGCTGAAGTTAAACAAAATATAGCAATGTCGTCACTCATTGTCTTTGGCTTTCCCCTCATAATTGAGTCGTCAGTTATCCAAAAATTTCTCGACATTTTAAATTATACCAATATTAAAGCACTTAATGCCAGTTTGAGTGTAGTAAATATGTATATATATTTAGCCTTACTTCTACACCAAGCCCACCAGCCTGGGCTCCAAGTGCCATTCCGGCACACTCTGTATTGTTCGCCGTGAAGGTAAAAGTCGGGTTTGCAGTTGAAAGTGACTTTCGCGCCGTCCAAGTAGTTGTTCCCGGGTGGATATTTCACAACTCCCTCATTCTTCTGCAGCGGGCCGCAGCTAATCAGTCGATTTTCGGCCATCTTCTTCATACCCTCGTTTTTCTTCTCGATCGAGAGGGTGTCAAGAGCAATTTCGCGACGACCTAAACGTTGAATGTAGGCACGTGTGAATACGGAATAAACCTGGGCAGTTACGTTACTATACTTACCTATGAATACTAACCGATACTGTACTAACCGGTTCAGTTTAAGCCAGAGCTTGAGCCATATGTCGGCCCATGCCGTACTAAGGAAGAGAATACGAGCAGGTATGGAACTATGGTTGAAGATAAAAGCCACATGATGACGACTGTCTTTTAGGTCCCTTATTTTTTATTTAGTTTATTTAATGGAAGCTAGATTTGACCTTTACCGTTATTACCTGTCATAAGAAAGTCGTACTCGCAAGACGGAATACCGAGACACGTTGTTCGAACTTGATTTTTCGAAAAAATCAAGGATGCGTTTCCAAGGGCTCGATCCCAGGGGTTAAATATTGGCAGAAATTGGGTTGGGTTGTTTCCAAAGCTCAATGGATCGTAAATAGGCTGGTGGAATTCCTAAAACGTGGACATTGAACAATTATGAAATAACGACATTTCCTCCGTAATTATGTAGTTAATGTCAATATTGTACCGCTTGTCAAGTTTCTGTTCATTTTCTGAATGCCAATCAGGTTCTGCGAAGAATACGAAAAATCACTAATGAGGTTGTAAACTAGGTACCGATTCGCATATTCTATTTGGCTTTTGTCATAGACCGGCACCTTTAAGAACGCATGCTAAAACATTTGAAATTTCCCAATTGAGTCAAACCTGAGTTCTGTGAAGCCAAACACATCAAAATTTTCCATAATATCCTACTTGAAACAACAGTGGATGTTGTGTTCCATCCACCCTCCATCTCGTGCCAAAGTTCATATAAATGGTTCTCATATCATTGGGATCGGGCGGATATCTAGGCGGCATGATCGAGTTGCAGTCTGGAGTGGTCAGGTCGTCGCGGGGGTCACCGTTGAATACCCCCAGAAGCCCCATGGTCCGATGGTAGGAGGCGCATCGGTCCCCTCCCGTTATGATCGGTTCTGGTTGGTAGTCGTAGTATTCATAGTCATCGTAACGGTGGCGTCGGGCGTAGGTCTCGTTGAATCGAGGCGGCAGTACTACCATCACGTCCAGCATACCGCGTGCTTCTTGCACTCTGAATCAAATAAACTTAGTTGATTTATTTGCGTTTGTTTGTTGTTTAATAGTTGTCTAATAGGGTTTAACAAAAATTGACAATGTCTTAAAGACAGCTGTACTTCATTACTTAAAGTGGCTTGGGCCTGTAGATAAAATGTGCTGAACCTAATGGTAAAAACTTCTATTTAAAAAATCATGAAGCTTTACTAATTAGATTTATCTTAATTTAGCCGTTGGAGTTTAACATACTATGTCGTTCAGTTCAAGTTCACCTTGCTATGATAATAAAAAACAGCGCTTGGTTTTCACTGTGATTCCACATGGTTTTGTAGTTTGTACAGTATTTTGACGCACCTAACGCCAACTCCCGAATTGAACATAATGTGGATTTCTGACTGGTTCATATTTCTGGCTGGGCTTCGCAGTGTGACACTTTTGAAGTGTTGTAATTTCTGGTACGGTTTGTCGAAGAAAACTCTGACTCCGGCCACATATATGTCCATCTTGTAGCGCCACTCGCGGAACTCCTTGCGGGCAAATACCTGAAATAAGATATTAGGTTCTGGTTTTGCTGTCGAATTAGCGAAAATTAGCTTTTGGATTGCTTTTGGATTACAAGATTTGAAAAAAAAGTTTATCATGAGCTTCATCATTCGCGATGACATGCATGGCAGATTTAAGGAAAGCTATTTGCTTTAAAATTGTCTGGTCGTTTATTTGTCTGGAATAGAAAAATAACGTTTGTATTGTACTTTAAAATTAGGTTTTTGTTCCACCTTGGGGTGGAACCTTTTTGTTATCGTTTTATAGAGCTGCAGCGTTAGTTTTATCTCTTACGTGTTGCATACTCCATGCTTTCTGTGTGAGGTACATCATGAAAAGTATTAAAATGTGGCACAATCATCAATGAAACCGAATCTTGTTTCAAGCCAAAGCAATAGCCTACAGGCAGGCGTGAAAATTTCAAAACGGCCATGACAGTCAGTTGGTTACCTGGACAGTGTCCGAGTCATTATTCCTGCAAGCCACCCCAGTGATGACGGTGGCTCGGACCTCCTCGTTCCAAATCGTCCTCGGGGGCTGTTCCATTCGCACTTGAACCATCAAATCATGAATGGGACTCTTCATCATTGTCAGAATGAAATAACCTGGAAGCTCACAATAGATATAAAATCAATCCTTTATAGTCTTCGAAGATATATAGACCAATCTGCTACATGATTTCATCAACATCATACTGCATATATATTTAAGTGTTGCTTTAACACTGAAATTTGCATAAAAAATTTGGAGTCAGGATTTCTTGATTCTACTTATTTGAATTATTTACTATGTGTGACTTGTGACAACAGTACATTAGATCTTATACTGTATGTGATGTATGTTGGTACTTGTATATAAATACTTATGTACGAGAATCACTAAGCCAATTTAATTAAACTTTTAACCCATGTATTGTATACCTTTTCCATTAAAAGTGTATTTAACTCCGTCATAGGTGATAAAGTGGGGCTCGCCATAGGCAAACCCAGCAACCGGTGGGATATACTCCTGGCATCCTGAGGTCTCCCGTCTCCAGTAGAAGAATTCACAATGGCCCGCCCACTTACAGCACACATCATAGGGCATAAGGTCATTGTAGTAGTTGGACATTCCTGGGACGTAAGGTGGTCTTTTATAAGGGTATGCCCCGAAGGTGTGTGCCCGCATTGGGGTTCCCGCGGAATAGAACCGTAGCCAATTCTCATTGTACTCCCAATCCTGAGAAAAGGTCAGCCATCCCTTCACGTCGTAACAACACTGCTGCGATGCTCCGGACCAAATGGGCTCCACCTGAAATGGGCAATCGATAGACAACTTATTGGTGATCAAAGTTCGTGAAACTGCTCAAAATACTTGAAATGTTCAAGTATTTCATATTGTTTCATAGTTTAAATTTTAGTGTTTTACTTTTTATAATTTTACTACTGAAAGGGAAACATTTGGTAGGTAGTATAAGGTTGTAAATTTGAGTGATAGATTGAATTATTTTCTGCCATGTTCACGCAATAAAGCACCATTAATTTCCTAATAATTCAGCTGTAATGAAACTTACAGACATGACACAGTGATAAGATCCTCTGGTATAAGGACACGAGCTGTCTCCAGTGGAGTCGCAATTCGGCACAGGCATGAATCGGCCCATATCCAACATGGACTGATCAAAAGTACACGGACACGATTGAACGGGTTCAAGATCTTTCCAGAAATTATACATCCGACCGTCGTACGTGAACCATTCAAGGCAACGGTCCAGGGCCCAGTCCGCTCCGTACTGATAAGCCCAGGTTTCGTAGAAGTAGAAACCGAATGGGGTCAAATCGGACCACTGCACCGCATCGCCTCGATCCGTTTCCCAGTTATCACTCACTCGCACCTGAAATATAATAAAAAATTGGTTAATAAGTGGCGGTTGAAAACAGAATCAAGGAATTTCAAAAAGTTCGTTGTGACTTACCTAGGTACAGAGGAAGAAACGTAGCACATGACATAGAAAAGAAGAAAGCAAGAAAAATGCGGATTACACGCAAGAACTCAAAAAGAAGCATATACGTAGTCCTACGTGTGGTTCCGCCAGCACTATACATATCTTGATTTTCTAGATATTGTTGATTTACTGTTGATTACGAAAATCCTTTAAAATTTAGAAACTGCATTGGTTAGATGCCTGTGGGTTATTTTTCTGGTCTGATAGAAATAAAGCGTAAGAACTGAGCATTGAGCAATTAGCCAAACCAAATAAAAGACAAAAACTTGATCAAGTCTTCGATTTATATACCTGTATGACACCAAAGCTGAATTTTTCCCAGACGTAATTGCCCTGATTGTAGAGGTCATTGGAGGTCTGCTGGGAGAGTTGTTTTGGGCTGAAGGAATAGGATCCTTTGTTGGGCGTATTCCGTACTATCTGTCCGATCTCTCTGAACTCGTGCACTTCCACATCTTCCCAGTAACCCCACAAGGTGATGTCCACCTAAAGAAATAAGGATATGTAGGTATAACAATGATTTGTTAATGAAGCACTGACAAATGCACCCCTTTGACCGGACGGTGGTCACATCACACGTTAATAAAAAATGAGATGAACGTTGGAAATAACACTTGGTTCTGAGCATATAATTTTTGACGTCACGTGAGACGTGACATATGTACTGCGTTTTGAACATAGGAGGTTCAGCCGACATAAAAACTCTTCCAAGCGTGCAGCTGATATTGACCAAACTAACGGTGGACTGCACCAAATAGGATTAACTGACGATTAGCTTAAGCCGATTCAGCTCAGGCTTAAATTCCTTAAATCGGTTTAAGTCCGCTGCACCAGTGAAGATTAACGCAGTTGGCGCTTAAGTTTTAGTTGAAAACTGGAGTTTAGCTGCGATTTAACTCAGATTTAACTAAATCGATTTAACTGGAGATTAGCTCCAGCTCAGACTTAAGTTAAACCTATTTGGTGCAGTCCACCGTATGTATGCTAGCCTACCTCTTTATCTAGGTGACACAGGTATATTATGTCGTAAAGTATAAATTAGCCACGTGAAGACATAATACATGGAGTGACTAAATAGCACAAGCGCAATAGCTTAATTGATATCATACCAATGTAGGTACTCCGATAATCTGCACATCTAGATTTGGCCAAACTATAATCTTTTGGTAGGTCGTTTTTTGCTGCACTCTTTTTTATTCTATTTATTTTACCTGTTTATTGATATTATACGTCAAATTGTAAGAGTCCCAAAACAGTGTTAGATTGTCTGCATCGATGCCTTTCCAGTTATTTTTCGGATAGACCGGATCAGTGTACAAATTCACTCTGCGCCGCGCCATGTTTGGAGCCAGGAGGTAAAATTTGTTCCAGTAGTTATACTCTTTCCCCCCGTCTATTGATAGCTTGATGTCCACCATGCCTAAAATAGTAAACACAAATGAAATTTATCACATATGTAACCTCGGTGGTGGGCACACTTTATGTTATTTTACCATTGTTTTAACTTCTGTGGTGTCTTCACAGCGTCTTTTTAGGCATATTTGGGCGTATAACACGACTACACTAAATAGAATCCGCACCTTGCTCTTATAGCATTTACCTAGTTTGCATTGCACCACAAGAATTTCAAAAAAATACGTAGAAAAATCGTATGCGAACTAACCAGTAGCATAAATGGCATTGACAGGAACGACGCATCGCGCTATTACCATATCGAGCTTCTCGCAATCCAAATTAGTCTCGTAAATCTGTAGTTTTAGAATACTGTTTTCCCTGAAACACGGCCCTGATACGTTCAGAGCGAATCCCCCCAGCATAGTTCCGTATTGGCGGTCCATTTGAAGGACTCCTTTGCTGTTGTTGATGCACCCGCCGTATTCCACCACTTCGTCGATCCGAGCAAGCCATCGACCGGCTGTCTGCGTACTTCCGTCCTGCTCAAGTTTGTACGAATTTCCTTCGGCAGACCAAGGCATTTCGTAAAAACCAGTTCCGTTGCCTGAAAGATAATAAATTCGCTGAAGCATACCTTAATAACATATAGGTAGACAACATGTAGGCAATGAATAGTTTTTTGATGATTCATCATTGACATCACGTGAGGACGAGGTTGTGAAAAAACTCACATACCTATATACCTATTACCTAGATTAAAGCTTAGGCTGTTGAGTGTTTACTGACAAATCACTGCTGTCACAAGTCAAAAATTGATATGGCTAGTGTAAAGACGCTCTATTCGACGTTTACTAATGGCATAAGCGGGAACTGTAGGTGAAGGTTACCAATGTGTACAATTTCATTAAGTTAAGTCTTCATTTTCAAATTCCTCACAGTAAGCTGAGTTGATTTAAGGGGGTAATTGCGTTTTTAGGTGTTTTTTTAAACTACCATAACTGCACTTAACCTCAACAAAAACTAGAGCGGTCTTTTTTACATTTTTTTACAGCTTCTAGCTTTAAAAAACCCATATTTAAAAGCAGATTATCTTTTGCAATTTTACTGCTGCAATCATTTGAATACACCCCATCAGCGGTTTTTTTGACTAACTTTTGCGCCACAGTTATGAAACTCAAGATCAGCCAACAACTACTAAACTTTTTGCAGTTATGCACTGACATAATATCCCCACCCGTTTTTTTGATATAGTTGATAAGTCGTTTCTACGTTGAGAAAATGACATTTTTGTGCAAAAATCACGTAATTTGATTTTTCCCTAAAATTTTCAACAGCCCATAACACCGACTCTACACACTATCTTTAGAAAAGGAAAAAAACGGGTGGGGATATTTTCCTAAAGATAATGTGGTTAAAGTTTCGAAGCCGTAGTCCGTTTTTAGCTTGAGTTCTGTGGGCGCAAAAATTACACTGAAATGACAAAAACCACTAACACGACATTACCCCCTTAAGCGTTCTTATTGTTATGTCAGTCCTGAGTTCATTAAATTTGTTCATGTTTCATAAAACTTTGCTCATGAAAAAACGGCTGTACCTTGTCAAAGAAATCAAGCTAATTAGG
>JASANF010000562.1:0-17636 GCA_030248245.1 Trissonchulus sp. WLG1_4
GCTTATTATTTATGCAGCTGATGGTGATGATAAAATTGAGATTTCATGAAAAAATTGTACATATTTTAGTTGCGGAGCACAATCAGTTTGTGACATGAAGACTAGCAACTGTTCATGACGAAAGCGAATAATTATACATGCGTTGAATTATTCGCAAGGTAAGTACAAATAAATAGTCTTTCTTTCACGTAGTTTTTGTCGTTACGTCTAGAAAAGGAACTATTGTAATGGAACGAGGTAAATCTGGACTTTGCGAAACACTACCAGATTTATATACCATCATATGGGTTATGTACCTAAGTATGAAATAAGTAATAAATGCTGGCATCATTGTAGCAGTTATTGTTAATTGTTGTTATATATTTGCCATTGTTATTTGTAATGTTATACCGTTATACACTGTAATGTTATACAAGCAGTAGGTAAATACTAAATAAGGACCTTTGTAAATCAAAAGGTTTATAGCTTTTTAGAGTTGTTATGCTCAGATCAAGGCGTAACTGCATAAGCGAATGGTTCAATGCAACGGAATGCTTATCATCTTGCAGGCAATGTATTCAGTTAAATTAGTTAATAATAATATTGGTACTTTGGTGTGTAGGCTAACAGTAAGTGGGAATTTGGCAGAATCACGCAGATCGAACACCTTTAAAACTGAGACTAGGGATGTAACCTTGCCCTTTTCGGGGGCTACTTGCTCCTGACTTATAGTGGGATACTGTTACCAAGAGTACATAATAGCTTCTCACTCTATATAGAAGAAGAGTGAGACACTCTCTAGCCTGCCTGTGTTCTAGCACAGGCAGATGCGCTAGTCGTTTTCAGGCTACATGTAGACATTCTATGCAACATGTGACTGACCAATCAGCGCGTAGATTCCCTGCGTAACACACTTTAGTATATAATCGCTGATGCGTTGATAAGCATTAAGATAGGGATAAAAGCTTAATAACTCATTATTTATTCATAGTCTGCTTGCAAAAACATTAAAAAAGGTATGCCAATACCTCTAGGGATATTTTGGCAAACTTTCAGCGAAATTGATTGAGAAAATTTTGAGATATAAGCTTTTCTGAATTTCTTCAAAGTTTCTCAATCAATTTCGCTGAAAGTTTTCCAAAATATCCCCAAAGGTATTTGCAAACCTTTTTTAATGTTTTTACAAGCAGACTGTGAATAAATAATGAGTTATTAACCTTTATCCCTATCCCGTTTTATGATTTTATTGCACAGGCGTCTGCCAATCAGAGAATAGAAGCTCGCTTCTGATTGGCCAGTCACATGTTGTATAGAATGTCAGTCAACATGTAGCCTGAAAACGACCAGCGCATCTGCCTGTGCTCCTAGAACACAGGCAGGCTGGAGAGTGTCTCACTCTTCTTCTATATAGAGTGAGACGCTATTATGTACTCTTGCTGTCACTTAAGGGGGCGCTGCTTTGTGTAATATTAATAACTTGAATCGTAAAATACCTAGTTTGTAACGGTCACGTAAAATAAACATATATATAGAGTTCTTTCACTACCAACATTTCGCGGGCCCGGGCCCGACCCGCGGGTCGGCATACATTACCTACACAAAATCTGTTTGTAATTACTGAAATATAAAGAATTTTATTATTACCCACATCTATAAAAGTTATAGGTATTTATGTAATGTTATTAGAAATATTCCACATATTAAGGAAAGATTGTCACACGCCGATTCAAGGAATTACTAGAATTTTCAAACTGAAGTTTGTTGTAAATTTTTCTTTGTATAAAAAAGTTATGGTTTAAGCTGACAGAGCACCGCAATTTTGATATTTTATAGGTATTTTTGTTAGCGCATTTGGTCTTACTCATTTTAATTTTTTCATTGTTGCCAATGTTAGTCGTCCAAACTAGAATTAAATTTATATATTGAAGTATATACGATCCCTTCTTAAATCAATATCGTCGATTTCAGCGAATTTAGTGGAAAGTTTGAATTATACGGTATGTTATGAATTTTCTTGCTAGCATAGGTAATCTAAATTTAAAATGAATTTAGGTATATGCATGAATCGTTACAATACCTTGCTGCATAAAAACATCTGTAAGCGGTAAAAAACCTGCACATTAGCGGCCGAAAAACGACAATCAGATTGGTGCAGCTATTCAGGTTCGCCTACAGTTACCGTAATCTCACGTTATGGGCAGAACTAAAAAGCCGCTCAAATATGATTAGCAATTGGGTTTGGAACAGGGTCCCATCCGGGTACATGTCCTGTTTGGGAACCCGCCCAGTTGTGTCCTTTTATTATGGGTTAATGTGCAATGTATCTGTCGCGCTGCCTATCTGGCCAATGGATCAGTATATTATTCTTCCCATAATGTACTCTTGGTGACACCTAGTACATAGGCCAACGTTATTTAGGTACTCTGTACATTACTGTGATAACAAGTTCCATTTTTAGTAGTAAGAAAATGGGTTTCTGACCACTGTTATTATTGTTGCAAAATTATTATGTACAATGAAACTTCTTTAATGCACAGAACTTTCCGAATTTGCTCACAATTAAAAAGCTTTTTGTTCATTTACAGAGAAAATTCCATACAAAAAGTGCATTTAGATAATGATTTGACAGTGTAGACAATTTAGACAATGACTTTAAAATTTTATGAAATATTTTAATGCATTTTGGCCAAATATTTTAATATATTTTCACCCTTACTGGTTGATGAAAGTCTGACATTTATAAATCAGAAAAATTGTTTTGCGAAAGCTATGTACCGGAACTAAAATCGTTGTCACTGTGAATTCAGCTGTTAATATACGGGCGTTAATTTAAATGTATTTGTCGTCGGTTGTTTTCTATCGTATCGGTATTCTATTCAAGTTCGTGCTGATAATAACGGTAAGTATTTTTTAAATATGCAGTATTTATATTAGCAACCCGTCGTTCATAAACTTAGGCGAAACTATTAATTTCAATTGATAATTTTTATACATGTGTTTCACTTTCATGTATATTTAATATGATAACTCCATACTCCCCTAGATTGTTGGAAAGTAAAAACTAAGGACCAGGAATGTTATACAGATATTAGCTGCATTCAACAAAGACAGACCCCCTGTTATACAAAAGGCTAAACAGGAAGGCCAAAAACGTCGAGCGCCTATGCTTGCGGTATAACACAGGCAGGAAGGAGAGTGTCGCACTCTACTTCTGTAAGAGTGAGACATGATTATGTACTCTTGCTCAAGGGTGGACGCGGGTCAGAATTTTCGACCCGCGACCCAACCCAACCCGCGGCTCGACACTCGTGGGTAACCCGCGACCCAACCCGCGCCGTAAAACCCGACCCGCGACCCACTTTGACCCACCACTCTGTGACCATAGTGTATGTACATAGTACACAGGGCGTAGCCAGGATGTTCAAATGGGGGGGTCACACCTTGTCTACTTTTTTTGTTCACTTGCTTAAACTCACTATTGCGGGGTTTGAGGTCGTCTGCACTTCTGGTCGTCTGGTCGTCTAAGCGAATTCGCTTACATAACAAAATGTTAATTTGGTCATTTAAATAAATAATCTGGGGGCGGCAGCCTCCCAAAAAATTGAGGTTTTTCAATTTTTGGACAAATTTGGTCAACTGGAGACGTATCAAATTTTTTGCCGACAGGAAAATTGAAAACAAAAGGTGGGAACTTCGTATCAGACTGTATATTAAGCAAGTAAATGCAGCATAATGTACTCTTGTAGACATGCACAAATAGGCTTTGACGAAAGTTGATAAGGAATAATAATCCTCAGAGTTTGTAGGGGTCTGAGGGCGGAAGCACCCAGGAAAAGATTTTGAGAATTTTTCATTTTTAGGTTAAATTTGGTCAGTTGGAGACGTATCCGAAATTTTTTTGGCCGGGCTGTAAAAACCAAAGGGCGAACCAAAGGGGGACAACTTGGTAGTTTTTTCAGTTTTCGCGGGTCAGACAAAACTTTTTCGACTCGCGCAGCCTGCAGTGGGTACCCGCGGGTCGACCCACGGCTCAAAATTTCCGACCCAACCCAACCCAACCCGCGGGTACTCGCGGGTACCCACGACCCGCGTCCACCCCTGCTCTTGCTTATACTGAACTCGACAGCGCCATAGGAACAGCCGCTCACATAATCAGAAGATGTCACGGGTATGTAGAAGTTTCTTTTGTCATTTGTCGAAAAAATTGCATAAGAACTAAAATTCTTGACCCACTTGAATAAGGGTTTGCAATACGCACAATAGGTTTGTGTACTGCTTCTGAACATCTGAACCATAATTGGTTGAATGTCGTGAGCCTAAACGGATAAAGAAAAAAACTAGTCAACTTTTCAGGATCGGGTGATCATGGCTCGTGTTGGACGGCTTGGCGTTTTTCTTGTTTGTCTTCTAACCGTATCAGTGGGTATGTGCATAGTTCAAGTTTACCTTAGTAATGTCAAGTATACTGTACCACAATAAGTATGTATCTACAATAAGTATACTACAGTTGTTAAGATCAAGCGAGCGAGCATTGTTAATCTTATGTACTTTTTGTTATTTGATGCAGTGATTGGATTGGAATTACATAGTAAAAAGGCTTTTTTTTGTAAACTTGAAAGTCTAGAATTCAAAAGTTGCGTTTTCATTCTGGCGCTGACTGAAAAATAGTTGGACCTTACGGTAAAGGGTCACTTTATGTTTTGTAACTTACATATTTCTAGAGCTCACGATAGGTGAAACGGTAGCAGTAACAATCTGTAACGCGTATTTTTTCATACACTCGTTTGTTTCAGTAGCATCAGATCAGAGTCAAAGGAAAGCTAAAAGATCAACAACTTCTTTTGGTAAGCGTGAAATTGTTGTTTTTATGGCTGTGGTAATCACAACAGTTTGTTACGTGAACTGAAATTTTGCCATCAAAGAGTTTTAAAGTCACATTTCAAGTATGTATAATTAATAACAATGCACTGTATGATTACCGGGGCTGCTATTCATTTAAACGATTCTTTTCTACGAAGCATTTCACTGCCACAGTCTCATGAGAAAGGTGTTTTGGAGTTACATACAACCTATTTGGTGTGCATAATTTAAACTGAAAAATTGCTTGTGTAATTTGAATATTGGTTATATTTTAACTTTGAGACTTTTTTTAAATAAATGCTATTTTCAAAAATAGTTTAATGAAGAAAATTGCTATCATTACTTCGTTATTCAATGAAAATTAGATCTGTCTCATTTTATCGACTCGATCAATTTTGAGATATTTTCGTCTAAACCAGTAATTTAAAAATAATAAGTTTTTGTCGCAACAGGCAAAAAAATTTACACGATAAATTCTGACGGATTGTCAACCCGGACAAAATTATTCAGATAAAACATTCCTCTGGACAAAAATACCATGAATAAGTGCCACCCTCAAGATACATGATATAAGATGTTGGAGAGTAAATAAACGCGACAATTTACATGTAACGGTGTTATTTAATGTCCAGAATGGTATTTGCAAACTTTTTGTAATGTTTTTTTTGCACCTAAATTATGTATAAAAAATGAGTTATTAACCTTTTACCCCAATCTTAATGCTTATCAACGCATCAGCGAAAATATACTAAAGTGTCTTACGCAGAGAATTTACGCGCTGATTCGCCAGCCACATGTTGCACAAAATGTCAACATGTGGCCTGAAACGACGAGCGCATCTGGCTGGCCTTGAACACAGGCAGGAAAGAGACTGTCTCGCTCTTCTTCTATTTATAGCGAGACAGTATTATGTACTCTTGATATTATATATACTCTAATCAAGACATGTCATCTTAGTGGGGACCCCCTCGTTCCAGAACACTGCCAATTTTGAAATTTTTCGTGTCTTTCATTTTGAAGACCCAGCTCAAATCAAGTCGTTAAAACACTAGTTCTGCCGGAGCATCGTTCTGGCCGTTTATCTAATATAAGGAGCGTGTCGTAGTTGTCCTGAATGGAACATAACACGCATCAGTCTTGACAAAAATATACTTGTCAGGGACAGAGTGCAAATTACCCAAAATTTTAACGTACTTACATACAAAGCGATGCTTTCATTACCAAATCAGGGCGTACTTTTGGTTCTCGCTCCATGGGCAATGCCTTTGATTGACACATTTTTATTTTTTATTAAGTACTTTTAAAGTTTAAATAAATTTAAATTCTTATTTCAAAATATTATGTTTTTTGTAATAATGGAGGTTATTGTCATTCTTTTGTAATTTTATACCTAGAGACGACATTTTTTGTTTAGGAGGATTTTGTCCGAACACCAACCAGGTTCGCTACATCAACCCAAGCAATGGCTATCCGCAAGGATGTACTGCTGGCTGCCCAGCTGGTTACACCTGCCAAACCTCAACCGCAGGACAACAGCTTTGTTGTGGGTCAGTTGGTACATGTTCCAATGGAGGTCAAGTTTACCACGACGCTGCAGGTCATCCCATCAGCTGTAGTGCTACAAACGGACAGTGTCCAACGAGCTATACGTGTGTCATAGCCACAGGGGGAACGCAGCCGCAGTATTTGTGTTGCTCTGGTGGGGGAACCAATCCTAACACACAGTATTGTCCTACTGGCTACGTACCGGATACTTCCTTTGGAAGTCAGCCTCGCACTTGCTCCCCCACAGTTTTCGGAAGTTGCACAAGTCCTTCTGTTTGTTTGCAAAGTGCACGCGGAGCATTTTGTTGTCGCTATGGCGGAACAACAGGCGGTAGCCCGGGTGCTTGTCCAAATAATGGCCAGCTTACTCTGAACACCGCTTGCACAAGTACGGCTAGCTGTTTAGCTGGGTCTACCTGCGTTGCAACAACAAACGGTGTATTGGGATGTTGTACTGGGAGCACTAACAACAATGCGCCCGGAACTTGTCCAAATGGGGGTCAGCTGATGCTCAATACTGCTTGTTCGTCCAACTTCATGTGTACTGGTGGCTCTACGTGCACCGCTACTAGCAATGGAGTCATGGGCTGCTGTAGACAAGGCAGCACAGGGGTTCCTGGCGCGTGCATGAATGGTGGTAGGCTGACTGCACAGTTTGCGTGCACTCTGAATGCGGCGAATGCGTGTCCGACTGGATCTACTTGCAGTCAAACGACGAACGGTGTCAATGGTTGCTGCCAAGGCGGAGCCAATGGGTCACCAGGAACGTGTCCCAGCAACGGTCAACTCATGTCAAATTTCGCATGCACAAGCAGTGGCAACTGTCCAAGCGGCTCTACCTGTGTGGCTACAAGTAACACCGTTTTGGGCTGCTGCAGAACTTCCGGTGGCACTAGCAACAGTCGATGCCAGAATGGACAGCTTGCGGATTTGAGAACAGGTTCTGTGCGAACCTGTGCGAGCAACACCGACTGTAGTACTAATTATGAGTGCGGAACTGCATCTGACGGTCGCCAAAGAATCTGCTGCCAGGGTCCTCGTTGTACGTCGGGAGTGACACCAGCGAACGCCATTGATTGCACGAGTAATGCCAGTTTATGTCAAACTGGCACTACTTGCAGACCATCAACGATAGCTGGCCGGAGTGTTTGCTGTTCATAGGAGACGATTTGAAACACCGTTGATTCACATAAACATATACATTTGCTGCCTATTGCTTCATTTGTAGGTAGGGTCGATTCATACTTTATAGCAGAATGTGTGCTTAATCGGCAAGATTACATAAATTACTTAACTGCTAATGTTATATTTAATTAGTGGCGTTGTTTTTTCGTTATTTTATCGGCTGTGGGGACAAACGACTGTAAATATAAAACGAATAAAAAATATTGACACATTAGCTACATTTCAACTGAGGAAACAATAACTGTTGTGCATTCACAGTGTCACAGGTCACGCACAACATGCTTTAAAAATGTATAGGACAGTGGCATATCAGTTAAAAACAGCGTCAGGATTAGAGCTCAGTCGCTGCTCCAGGCAGTTCGAGAAAGGCCTTTTCCTCTAAAAGAGTAGGACACTATTATGTACTCATATTAACAATAATGATAGTGCAAATTTAACGAAAGCCCGTTTCACACGAAGACGCATTTTGTGGCACATGCTATGGCGCTTTAAATATCGCATTCTGTGGCTCATTTTTGGCGCATCCCACAACTAACATCTCCAACAAATATGGTATTATAAGACGAATAGGTAGTATCTTTTAAATTCCTCATAGTCGTCAGGTTTTGCTGTTATCTTCGACATAAGATGAAGGTATTGATTTCTGCTGCTGCCTATAGTATTGTTACAACGCTGTTGAATACGTCATTACTGAAAGCTTACATATGATCGGTTATTTAAAGATATGAAAAGCAACGGTTGGGGTACTATAACTGATTTATGAGCATGTTTTAAAACATCGAGTACAGGAGTACCAGGGTTTCACATATGCATATCAAATACAATTAGCGCAACCAATTGGTGCTATATGTTGCTTGGGACATCGTTTGAAATAGCGACATGCATAGATGTTTCAAAAATATTCAGGACTAGTACAGATTGACACAACAACAACCTATTCGGTAATCTACGATTGTCTTGTTGAGCAGCTCGTAAATTTATACTTCTATGCATACATGGACGTATAGATATACATAAATGTAAGCAAATCACAAACAAGTGTACACAAACTCTTCACCAGCACATTGTGACAAATGTCAAGAGTACATAATAAGGAAGAGTATGACACTCTTCCTTATCCTAGCTAACGGTCGGAACGATGCTACGGCCGAAATAGCCGTTTCACGCCTTGAATTCAGGGGAGGGGCGTACCCCCTTCAAATCATGTCTTGATTCCAGGGGGGTACCTTTTTTTTGAAATGAAGGCGTAAAACGGCTATTCCGGCCGGAGCATCGTCCAGGGCGATTAGCTAGGATAAGGAAAAAGTGTCATACTCTTCCCTATTATGTACTCTTGATAATAAGAAAAGTATGACACTCTCTCTAATATGCCTTGTAGCTTGCGTGCAATTCGGAGCAAAAAATAGCAGTTTATTTGTACGGTTTTGTGAGAGGGTACTGCCCTTATTTAAAAACACCGTACTTAACTGAAGGGGGTACCTGGAATCAGGGATGTGTCTTAATTTCCGTGCGGTACAGCACCCCAGTTCAATACACTATGAAAGGCACCCCTCATTTCAAGACTATGGACAGTTTTGTGGGGGAGGGGGGGGTGGTTCGCATTCGACGCAAGCGTCAAGGCAAAATAAGGAGAGTGTCCTACTCTTCCTATTATGTACTCAAGCAAATATATATGCAAGTATACTAGTAAAGTTTAGGCGCCACAGCGTTTACTGCAAGTTTCTGTATGCTGAAGCATGCAACAGTGAGCAGATTATGGCACGATACCTATTACAATTGTGATTTCTTCGTTTTAAGGTAACACGCTATGTGCGTGGCTGTAAGGAATGTAAATCGGCTATGTTTTTGCAACCCTACTGTATCATCCCCGACTCACTACTTCGTAGTTAGAAGTTTTTGGAAGTGAACCTAACAAATATAAACAGCTTGCTGTTGCTATGGATGCAGTAGACAGATAAAAATAGATTAACAATAAAATAAACATATATATATATATATATATATATATATATATATATATATATATATATATATATATATATATATATATATATATATATATATATATATATATATATATATATATATATATATATATATATATATATATATATGATTATACTGTCACTTAAAAGAAAACCTGCCGGTTTTAAAACTTAAGGTGTTATGCCAGTTTCCGAAAAATCTATATAAATTAATACGTCAAAAACAAAAAACACTTGTAACGTTGTGTGAAAAGGGTCATCATTTTAAATTCCGCAATTTGAATACAAAATTTTATCAACAATTGTAGTACAACCAAGAGTACATAATAGCTTCTCACTCTATATAGAAGAAGAGTGAGACACTCTCCAGCCTGCCTGTGTTCTAGCACAGGCAGATGCGCTGGTCGTTTTCAGGCTACATGTTGACATTCTATGCAACATGTGAATGGCCAATCAGAAGCGAGCTTCTGTTCTCTGATTGGCCGACGCATGTGCACGTGCTCCAATCATAAAACGGGATAGGGATAAAGGCTAATAACTCATTATTTATTCATAGTCTGCTTGTAAAAACATTAAAAAAGGTTTGCAAATACCTTTGGGGATATTTTGGCAAACTTTCAGCGAAATTGATTGAGAAACTTTGAAGAAGTTCAGAAAAGTTGATATCTCAAAAGTTTCTCAATCAATTTCGCTGAAAGTTTGCCAAAATATCCCTAGAGGTATTTGCAAACCTTTTTTAATGTTTTTGCAAGCAGACTATGAATAAATAATGAGTTATTAAGCTTTTAACTCTATCTTAATGCTTATCAACGCATCAGCGATTATATACTAAAGTGTGTTACGCAGGGAATCTACGCGCTGATTGGCCAGTCACATGTTGCATAGAATGTCAACATGTAGCCTGAAAACGACCAGCGCATCTGCCTGTGCTAGAACACAGGCAGGCTGGAGAGTGTCTCACTCTTCTTCTATATAGAGTGAGACGCTATTATGTACTCTTGGTACAACTACTGTTAAAAAGCTATCGCCGCTGCAGTGAATGGGACTGACCAGTGACCACACAAATTTTACATTGAAGATGAAATTTAAACTTTTTAAATTTTGAATATATCAAATGTACTGTAATGTGAATTACTGTATACTTTTATAATAGTGTTGACCAATAATTTTTTGTTTTTTTGCTATTGAACATTGAAGTAGTTTTCAATTACAGCTTGTTTCTTTATCAACTGAAAGCCATTTTTTTGCCCCGTATAATCGCAAAATCTATGGAAATACAAAAACTGAAAAAACTACAAAAACTGCAAAGACTGCAGAAACTGAAAGCTATAGACGAGTCTTGTTGAAAACAAAAAACTTGGTTAGCATGAATATACACACAACATGAATTAGCAAAATTTGAAACCGTCATAACTTGCTTCGATGTGAAATATATAGGGTCATAAAATTGACTGCATTCAACGCAAAACAAACCAGGTAATAATGTAATGTAATACTATTTAACGATGTACGCTTGTATTGTATCAGTCGTAAGAAACAGTTTATTTTTTCCATTTTTTAACACGTAAGACGAAAGTATATGTGCTTATTTTAAAAGTTGCCTATTTTAAGGTTTGACGCTGGCACGCCAACCCTAATTAAGATATATTTACTAGCAATTTTAATAAACTGCAGCTTGCTAATAAAAGTAGCAATATAGAAAATATAAAATTAACCGGAATGCAGTTTTATTAAGCTCAAAGATCCGGAAGGGTTGATGATGGGTGTAAATAAAACATATTTTAGCAAAATCTCAGTTTTGTCAAGTGTACACAGCAAGACATATCACATTTCGTTTTTACGTATGATCCCGATTACAATTTTCGTGCTGTCATTTCAGCTGCTTCGTTTTCCATATTTATTCTTTTGGAAATCGTTCTGATTGATGTTGATTATTCTAATTTATTTCCACTAGGCTTCTTTTTATGCACATAGGTGCCCTTAACCGGGCATACATTATTGACTTGTAATCACTTGCTTATCTCGAACGCGGTACGGGATCCTGTTATTTGTATATAAAGTGAGGGTGAGATTTTAATTATATTAACAGATTGGCTTTTTAAGAATAAGGACTGGGATTAACAGGTAAATTATCGTATTTACTCAAAATATTGACAGAAGCATGTGTTATGTACTTATTATTATATTGAAAAATATTATAGTTTAGTTCAAGACTAGTACGTCTAGTTTAGACTAGTTAGACTAGATCTACAACGTGAGGTCACGCAGTGTTTAACGTTAAAAATTTATTTTACAAAAATGTTCAAATTTAAGTCGAAGTTTACTTACAATGCGATTTGATCGCATATGGCGTGATTACAGGTAGTCAACAAAAGGAAAAAGTTCCAGGAGCCATAACTTTTTGTATGGTTGTGGCATTGACGTAAAATATTTTTTAAATGCTAGCATTTGTCAAGTGCTATCGATTGATAGGTCGCATGATGACGTAAAATGCAACTAACGTTCCGTATTAATTAATAGTCAGCGCTGATCGAACGTTGCGTCCATCAACGTCAAGTAAGGTGTCATTCGAAAGCCCCTGAAATTCTAAATAGAATACCGTCAATTTTATGTTTCTACGTTAACGTTGAAGCAAGTTATAACTGTTTCAATTTTTTCGAACTTTTGGTCAATACGTATATGGTGTGAGTTGTCGCGGAGGAATTTTTGCGAACAAAATGTTTTCTAAAAAGAACTTTAGGCAATAACTTTTTCCAGGGACCATGTAAAAGGTTCTAGTTTTCACTATTAGATAGTTCAGACTATGGGCTTTTATTTGAAACCAAAAAAGCTATACGTTAACGCTGACATATATACAGAAAAATGCAAAATAAAATTTTTGAATAAAATAAATTTCAGATTTAGACCCATATGGCCGGCTCCATGGTCACTGATGGAGTAAAAACTGTTTTGTGTAAGGATGACAGTTATATGGATGACTTTATGGAAGCGTTTCTTTTGTTATATCAATGGTAACACGGACGTTACGTAACATTTTTGAAAAATACTCAGTTTACGTAAAAACTTTTTACGCCATAACTTTTTTTAGCTAGCTGGTAAAAACTTCTAGTTTTCGACATCAGTTAGGATATAAGAACAGCTTTCATTTGACACCATAAAAACTATAGGTTACCACTGACTTATGTGCCGAAAAACGCAAGATTACTAACTAATAAAATAACTCCAACTTTATTGACCCGGAACCAGAGAACCGGGGCATGTCCAGCACAATGTAAACTTGTTTCATGTTTAGAACATCAAGGCCAGCCCTTCCAAAGACACGTGCCCCTATTATTTTAATTATCATTATATTTAGGATAGGTTTAAACATAGTAATTTAATATAGTAATTAAACATAGTAATTAAACATAGTAATAAACATAGCAATTAAACATAGTAATTAAACATAGAAATGAAACATAGTAATAAACATAGTAATTAAACATAGTAATTAAACATAGTAATTAAACATAGTAATTAAACATAGTAATTAAACATAGTAATTAAACATAGTAATAAGTCTAGTGCGTCTAGTTTAGACCAGTTCGACCATGTCGTATATATCTAAGTTAAGTCTATGTTACATTAATTAATAAATAAGCAAAAAAATTAAATTTTTGCCTAAATTCAATTGTTTTGGGATTTGATCACCCATGGTGTGATCTGTAGTGCAATTAGCCCCTTTCATAAAATCTTCCAGGGGCCATAACTTTTGATACGGTAGTGGGAGAATAATAATTTTAACGTCATTTGAGAGGAAATTGTTAGAGCTTTCAAATGATGGGTTACATGGCCTTTAACTTGACGTTAAGCTTGCGTCATAATTTAGAATTGGAAATTTAAACGTTTAAACGTGAATGGTATACGTCAAGTAAGGTATCATTCAAAAGCGCCTGCTGTTCTGAATTGAAAGGCGTCAATTTTATGTTTTTACGTTAACGTTGAGGCAAGTTATGACGGTCTGAATATTTGCAAATTAAATGACATTATAGTATCATCTTACATTCATCGTAGTAGATGTTCGAGCCCGAAAATGTCATTAATCAGTATGGAAATTTTTTATTTATTTCAAACCGGCTTAGCGGTTAAACGGTTTCCTTTACGAACTGACTTTAAATAGAAAATTTTTTGGTCATGCTGTCGGCTATCTGATAACGTAAAAATGACGTTTCTGCGTTGAGCCGACCTTAAGTTATTATTATCGTAATTGTTTTTGAGCAAGAAAGTTTATATAGTATAGTAAGGTAATAAGGTAATTAAACATAGTAATTGAACATAGTAATTAAACATAGTAATAAAACATAGTAATTAAACATAGTAATTAAACATAGTAATTAAACATAGTAATAAACATAGTAATTAAACATAGTAATTAAACATAGTAATTAAACATCGTAATTAAATATAGTAATTATTAGTTAAAAATAAATGTAAATTTATGCAAAGGGGGTTATTATGATGCGCTTGTGGTTTTAAAGTCTACAAGTTACGGCATTAGTTTTTGCGTGGTCCTTGCGGCCTCCTTATTACGTATCATCGGCTAAACAACACAATATCCCCCTAACTGCAGCAAAGTGAAAACTAAGGACACCCTTTACCATCGGCTATAGCTTTTTACACCCCCATACGGCCAAGTTAGGCCCATATTGCGCACGTTGTTTGAAAACATTGCGAAAACGTCAGCGAAATGTTGCGCAAATTATACGTGCGTTGTTGTAAGTTAGAGACAGCGTTCAATCTCTGTTCACATGTTAGCGCTGAATTTTTTTTGTCGTTTCAGCAATATATACTTTTATGCTACTTGCGCAACCTTTTGTTGCGGTTTCAGCAATGTTTCAAAAAGTTAGCTCAATATGGACAGTTTCCGCCATGGTTCTTGCATATTACGCTACCGTTTCCTCAGTGTTTAGAAACAACTTCAGCAACATTTTGCTGCCGTTTCCGTTTTTAAGAAAGATGAGATACATTTCGCAGCCATTTTTGCAATGTTTATGCAATGGTTCTGAACTTTTTCCGTTCTCCCAGTATGTTCTGCTGTTTTCGTAATAATTTTCACACGAGTGTGCGCAAATCATTTTTGTGCAAATTGACTGAAATTATTAAAAAAATTGCAGCGAATTGTTGGACAAAGAGTTAAGAAACAGTGCGGAGACAGCATATTAATGTTGCCCAAACTGTTAAATACATTTTGAAAACGCCAGGGCTAGAACGTTTGTAGCAACGTTTCGATACAGATTCTGCAGTGTTTTCAAACAAAATGATAAAACACTTCACAGCCCTTTTTCGAATGTCTGCAATATTTTTCAACTTAGTGCCCATTACTCTGCTGGTTCTATAACAATTATGCACGAGTTTGCGCTAATCGTTCCGAAACAGTGCGGAAACGGCCGTCAAACGATGCGCAAATTTTTTAAAAAAAGTTTCACGATAAGCAACGAAATATTGCGCAAGTGGTTTGAAAAGGTTTTGAAAACGGTAGGAATATGTCAAACAAATCGTGCAGAAATTAAACAGCAGTCGAATGTTTTTAACTGGCTTTTTTTAAACTTTAAAAAAACATCGATTGTAGTAATCTTATTCAGTTTTTTTAGAAAAAATGCGACGAGCAACGTGGATAAATATCATGGTCACGGCCACAGTGATTTACATTTCGACGAACGCTGTGGCGCTGTCAACAGCAGCAACAACGACTGCAGATCCAGTAGCCGCAGCAGCGACTGTATCTGAATCCACGGACGCATCCATTAGTGTAGCTTCAACTGCAGCGGACGCAATAACGGCAGCACCGACCACAGCAGCACCTACAACTGCAGCACCAACCACACCAGCACCTACAACTGCAGCACCAACCACAGCAGTACCAACCACTGCAGAACCAACCACAGCAGCACCTACCACTGCTGCTCCAACCACAGCTGCACCAACAACTGCAGCACCAACCGCAGCAGCACCTACAACTGCAGTACCAACCACAGCTGCACCAACCACTGCTGCACCAACCACAGCAGCACCAACCACAGCAGCACCAACTACTGTTGCACCGACCACAGCTGCAGCAACCACAGCAGCGCCCACAAATGCGGCAACAACCACAGCAGCACCAACCACTGCTGCTCCATTCACAGCAGCACCAACCACTGCTGCACCATCGACTGCTGCTCCAACCACACAAGCGCCAATCACAGCAGCATCAACCACTGCTGCTCCAACCACAGTAGCGCTTACCACTGCAGCACCAACCATAGCTGCAGCAACCACAGCAGCACCCACAAATGCGGCAACAACGACAGCAGCACCAACCACTGCTGCTCCATTCACAGCAGCACCAACCACTGCTGAACCATCGACTGCTGCTCCAACCACAGCAGCACCAACCACAGCAGCACCTACAACTGCAGCACCAACCACAGCTGCAGCAATCACTGCTGCACCAACCACAGCAACACCAACCACAGCTGAACCAACCACAGCAGCACCAACTACAGCAGCACCAACCAATGCTGCACTAACCACTGCCGCTCCAACCACTGCTGCTCCAACCACAGAAGCACCAACTGCAGTTGCTTCAACTACAGCAGCACCAACTACTGCAGCACCAACCACTGCTGTTCCAACCACAGCAGCACCAACCACTGCTGCACCAACCACAGCAGCACCTACAACAGCAGCACCAACCACTTCTGCTCCAACCACACCTGCACCAACAACTGCAGCACCAACCACAGCAGCACCTACAACTGCAGCACCAACCACAGCAGTACCAACCACTGCAGAACCAACCACAGCACCACCTACCACTGCTGCTCCAACCACAGCTGCACCAACAACTGCAGCACCAACCGCAGCAGCACCTACAACTGCAGCACCAACCACAGCTGCACCAACCACTGCTGCACCAACCACAGCAGCACCAACCACAGCAGCACCAACTACTGTTGCACCAACCACTGCTGCTCTAACCACAGCAGCACCTGCAACTGCAGCACCGACCACAGCTGCAGCAACCACTGCAGCACCCACAAATGCGGCAACAACCACAGCAGCACCAACAACTGCAGCACCAACCACAGCTGCAGCAACAACAGCAGCACCCACAAATGCGGCAACAACCACAGCAGCACCAACCACTGCTGCTCCATTCACAGCAGCACCAACCACTGCTGCACCATCGACTGCTGCTCCAACCACAGCAGCGCCAATCACAGCAGCATCAACCACTGCTGCTCCAACCACAGTAGCACCAGCCACAGCAGCACGAACTACTGCTGCACCAACCACTGCTACTCCAACCACAGCAGCGCCTACCACTGCAGCACCAACCACAGCTGCAGCAACAACAGCAGCACCCACAAATGCGGCAACAACCACAGCAGCACCAACCACTGCTGCTCCATTCACAGCAGCACCAACCACTGCTGCACCATCGACTGCTGCTCCAACCACAGCAGCACCAACCACAACAGCACCTACAACTGCAGCACCAACCACAGCTGCAGCAATCACTGCTGCACCAACCACAGCAACACCAACCACAGCTGAACCAACCACAGCACCACCAACTACAGCAGCACCAACCAATGCTGCACTAACCACTGCCGCTCCAACCACTGCTGCTCCAACCACAGAAGCACCAACTGCAGTTGCTTCAACTACAGCAGCACCAACTACTGCAGCACCAACCACTGCTGTTCCAACCACAGCAGCACCAACCACTGCTGCACCAACCACAGCAGAACCAACCACTGCTGCACCAACCACTGCTGCTCAAACTACAGCAGCACCAACCACTGCTGCACCAGACACTGCTGCTAAAACCACAGCACCAGCAACTACAGCAGCACCAACCACAGCGGCACCAACCACTGCTGCTCCAACCACAGCAGCACCAACCACAGTAGCACCAACCACAGCAGCACCAACCACAGCTGCACCAACCACTGCTGCACCAACCACAGCAGCACCAACCACAGCAGCACCGACCACTGCTGCTCCAACCACAGCAGCACCAACCACTGCTGCTCCAAATACAGCAGCAGCAACCAC
>JASANF010000565.1:0-11823 GCA_030248245.1 Trissonchulus sp. WLG1_4
CCTAAACGTATGTTTTGCATTGTTCGTATTGTGTTGGTAGTGAACCTAAGGAAGTGATCGTTAGTAGAGTCAGTCAAAGTCAGTAGTTCTCGCATAACACAGAGTAGAAAGTTTATTCACCCAGTTATCATAACTTAACCCTGCTAAGTCTTTTTCACAATTGTATACCTTTACAGCTCAAATCAACCACAAATTATTATCTTACCAAAAACCACAAATCTAAAAAATTCAACCCACAGATTTTACCTATGCCTTAACACCAAATTTCCATGAGTAAACTTACAAGAACTGCACAGCAAATTTTCCGTTCACAGGGCGCCATAACAGTTCCACCGTTCTTTTCTCACTGTTATCGCTGTGTGTGATGGTGTCTTTGTAATTGGCCGAGGAACAAAATAAATATTTCAATCCTTGGTCTGCCAGTTTGTCTTCCAGAAATTCTCCCAAACGGTGCGACGAATACAGTTCGCCGTCATCTTTCACCTGCCTGGCTTGTAGCAGAATGCCCTTGAACGGACCGCCAGAGATACGGACTAAAACAGTAGGCCAAATGGTTTGGCTGGGTAGCCTTAAAATAATTATTTTCTTTTAACTAGATTGATTCATGAAGACTACAGATTAAATCTAGGCCCATGGATGGGTCCGGACCACTGGGTGCTGAGAAATTCTATTCTGCGACCCGCAGCCCAATACCGGTCACAGCTTTAAGGCAATGATATTCAAGCGTTGAAAATTTGTTTACATCAACCCATTGTTTCTATGTTTTTAGTTCTTTATTTTTAACACTAATTTTTGTATCAATTAGATGATATCTTAGACATGCATGGAAAATATTTCTGCTTTAAGAAGTCAATCAGTCGGTCACTTACTGACGTATGTTTCTCCAGGAATGTACATTTGCAGTCCTTTCTCATGGATGTCTCCATGCTTGAAAAACTGAAACGAATATCTGGAGGACAAGCTAGAGCGCTGTTTTTCGGCTCCATGACGGTCTGGTTGTGGCGCTAGCGTACTCAGAGCGGCGCAGGGGGCGCCATCAGGGAAAGCCTCCCCCAAAGCAAAAAGCAGGGCTAGAACCCCAAAAAATAGACCCATTCTGGTGTGAATTCAAGCCTGAAGTTCGAAATAAAGAGCAACTGATTAGAGCTCAAATTTGTGTCAATTGTTATATAACGTGTCAGTCGGCATTACAAAAGGTCAGTGTGACGATGATGATTTAATTCTTGTTCGTAACACTAACAGCGACGATTTAAAATTTTGACTGTGTGCAAAAACGAATGACACACATAATTTAGAGTAGTACTTAGGATAAGGTCGTGACATGCGCTAAGGTTTTGTTAGATTTAATTAAAGTCCCAATTCATTCGGCGTTTGTTTAAGGCGCTCATACGTAAAAACAGAAATTTGACCAAATTATTGTAATTTACGGCCAATGTATATTGCTTATTTTGTGTGCATTTTCCGTTGAAAGCATGTTTTGCACTACATGGAAAAATTTTGCTAAATTTATATTTAGACAAAAATGCAAAGCCTGTAGGAAAACACGATGTGGAAAAACGTGGGGAATCCCCACGTTGGGCGTTCCATCTTCAATGTGGTATCACATTGGGATGGGGTGCGCCTTGGGGCATTATGTGGCATCGTGTGACTGCCCAAGTGGTTTCCATGCGTTTTTCTCGGCTTAAAAGATAGTCACAAGATTTTATGCGGAAAATTTTCAAAGAATTCCGATTGTGCTAAAAATTAATCAGTGTAAAAGTTTTTTGATAAATCACATATTATTACGCACCAAAAATTTGAAGCCAAGGAACATTTTCTGTCAAAAAAACTGCTGTGTTGCGCCTTCCAATAGCCTCTTCTAATGGTTAGCCATTTATACTTCAATACGGGACAGGGTAAAGTGAGTTTCGTCCGTTTTTCTGATTCATATTTTTTATGGCAAATGGGCATCAAGACTTAGGACATTTGGCTGTATGGGCACTGCTACGATTCATACTTTTGAGCTGTACATTCTTTTGCCCGTATGCCAGATAGTTTCTGCAGAATTGAAGTGAAATTGCCGGATATACGAGCAAAGTAAAATCGTGCGGATTAGTTTCGATAAGTATTTAGTCATACCTACGGCTGAAGGGCAAACGGATATTGCTGAACAGACGAGTATGAGTCGTTCTGCCGTGCCCTCTGTCCGGACGTCGAATGTTCGCTCATCCGTTTGCCCGTGTGCCTCAATGTCGAGGCGGAAGTATGAATTGACCGTAAAAGGACGAAATTGAGCTTCTTGCAAATTAAAAGGACAGCAAAAAAGTGCAAACCGCGCGGAAAACTGAAAGATTGCGATTAGTTATTAGATAAGCAAGTCGAGCAAGATTGAAAGTGTTGAATTATCAGTATCGAATGTTTACATTATTTAACTACCTAGAAATATGTAGGCTTGTTGTAATGATTTAAAAATTTTATTGTTTTAAAGACGTTTTCATGTTTTGTTTGCTGTAATTACCAACGGTTTGTTTGCTGTAATTACCAACGGTTAAATAAAGTCTCAAAATCCAGAGTGTATTGCAAAGTAAAAGTGTAACGTGAAATCTGAAAATTTAATACAAGATTAACCAACAATTTGTAATTTATCTAAATGTACTAAATACATGAACACAAATTAATTTGAACGGAAAGTTTGAAAAGCAACTAATATGAAAACAGTGGCTAAACATTGGTAAAAGAACACAATTTCAACCCACCAAAGCTGCTCACTAGCTGGCGCTATCAAATTCGACCAAAACTTTACTGCAATCTGATTGGTCAGTTGCTACTACAGCCCAGACAGACGGATATTGCATTCAGACTGGGGTCAGAGTGTGTTGGTGTGATGTTGCGTATAATCTGGCTTGTAGTGTTATTGCCCGATATTTATGCCACCGTTTTATTGCCGCAAGATTTCAACATCGCCCAGGGAAAGAAAGTATCTGCTACCTCAACTTGCGGAATTGATGACGCTGGGACCCCAGTCCGGGACTATTACTGTGACCTGACCGGAAGCACTTCGTGGGAGGAAAACACGAAATACTATTACAATCGGATTGATGAAACCACTTTTCAAGAACTCCGACTTGGTTCTGATGGCCAGACGGAATTGCATGTGCTTGAGGTAAGATTTTTTAGCTAAAAAAATTTTTGCTGAATTTTTCATTTTTTTATCCGATTTTAGTTCTATATAACACGACTGTATATGTAATGTTCCCCACTTTGAAGATAGATTTGACCAAATACGAGTCTAGCTTTTTGACATTAAATTGATAACTGCTTTATTGTATGATAATGATAATAGTGGTGCTAAATATCCCTGAACTAAGTAATAAACATTTATCCAGAATATTATGACGAAAGATTTCCGTCGGAATAAAAGAGTTAATCAGATTAGCTAGGTAAGTAAAGTGGTTGATGAATATTGATGTAATGTTTGTAATATTTGAGGGCGGTCAGAACTGCAAATACTGCGATGCGCGCTACCCGACCCTGTCACACCCCGCGGAGAATCTGGTGGACGGGGGGCCGCGCACCTGGCAGAGTCCCCCGCTGTCCCGGGGCATGAAATATGAACAAGTCAATATCACCATCAGTTTTCAACAGGTATATACTGATTACTTAGCCATATAGTCTGTTGGACGCTTAGGGCCTATTCCATAACTGGATCAAACGGATTAGATTAAATTTCTATTTTTTTGAATTCACACAAAATTTGCTATATATAGCAGGTTATTTGGAACACCTTTCGCTTGGGCACTAAGTTTTGTAACCATTCTAGGAATCGGCCCTAAGTGTAGTTTATATGCTTGGCCGCAAATAATACTTATTTATTTGACGTGCATGTTCAAGAAGGTTTGTAACTTTTTTGTATATGTAGTAATGCTTTTCTGTAAATTCTGAGACATTTTTTATTGTTATTAGTTGATTAGGATTACTTAGACAACAGCTAGGCCCGAAAATAGAATGAAAGGTACATGTGAATTCGATATATTGTCGAAATTTTATCATAACATGCCATCTATATATCCATAATCCGAAGCGGCAATTATAGAGAGTCAGTATTTACTTATCCAGTTGTTCGGACTATTTATGACCTCGAAGAAAACTTGCAGGTCATTTGGTGCGAGTATGTTGCCATTCGTGTTTGTGTGGGGCACTTGGGTGGTCTTGCATTGTTGGGTGTGTGTTTTGTTGGGGGCTACACTAGTGCGATTTAAACCTTCTCAGTCGTGTCTGAAATAGCCATTTGAAATGTGAGAATAGTGTTGAGTGTGCAATAGAAAATGAAGGGGCCAAATAAAACATCCGTATAGCGCCGTTTTCAATGGCAATAATTGTGATCTGTTTGGTCGTGATGACATAGGGTTTTGGGCGGACTTTTGAGGGTTCTGGGCGGATTTTTTTCTGTGGTTTTTTTTGACTGTGAGCAGTATAGCCGGGCAATACATAACTACCAAATTCATTCATACTTTTTCATTGTCCTATATACCTATATACCTGAGAAACTGTTTATCTTTAATCGTTTAAAATTTACACACGTGACAGGATACCAGTTTTGATGAGCTACTTTCACATTCTGTAAAACTAAAATGAAACCGACCCCTTCATTGTAAATTTGGCGAAGAGAATGTATTTTTTAACTGTTTCCAATGCATAAGTAATTAGTTCCAGTATTTTGTGTAAATAATTTACACACTCGTTGGATAGTTGAGAATAGTCATAAGGAACTAAATTATTCGCAGTAAATGTATATAGTATATACTCACACAATGGTTTGGTAATTAGTGAATTAGCAAAATTGGTGAAGCATTTGCATTGTAGTGCATATGGATGTTTCGAAAACAGAATTCTCAAGAAAATAGGAACTGCGTCCCACAAAAGCAATAATGTAACTGAACGAAGTACATGTACATAAAACGTATTGCTAACAACGTACACAACCATCACAAACCACCCACCACCCACCACACCACCAAAAAACACACTCACAACCACGCAAAACCACCAAAATCACAAAACCAAGCCTATGATTAACACATATGACAGTAAGAATTGACCGAAATTTAACCATATACTGACTAAATTCCGACCATCAACCAAAATTTTACCACGAAAAACTCATTCACAACCACGAAAAACCACAAAAATCACAAAAACAAGCCTATGATTAACCCATAAGGCAAAAATATCAACCAAAAAATAACCAAATACTGACTAAATTCCGACCATCAAACAAATTTTTACCACCAAAAACACACTCATGACCGTGTAAAACCACAAAAATCACAAAAACAAGCCGATGATTAACACATAAGACAGTACCAATTGACCAAAAAATAACCAAGGGTTAACTAAATTTCGACCATCAACCAAATTTTTACCACCGAAAACACACTCATGACCATGCAAAACCACAAAAATCTATAACCTATGCCTATGATTAACACATAAAGCCGACAGACTAAACCAAAAATTAACCAAAGACTGACCAAATTATAACCAAATACTGAAAATATTAAATTAAAATCTATACATTAATCTAACTTTCTGTATTATTACATTAATTTAAAATATTATTAAACTATTCTGACCACAAAACGACCATTTACTTACCAAAATATAACCACAAAACACACACTAAAGACCATGCAAAACCAGAAAAATCGATAAATTATGCCTATGATTAACACATAAGGCAAAAATATTAACCAAAACTTAACCAAAATCTGACTAAATTATGACCAAATACTGTTATATTTATCAAAATCTATACATTAATCGAACAATTCTGTATTTTTACATTAATCTAAAATATTATTACACTATTCTGACTACAAAACAACCATTTACTTACCAAAATATTACCACAAAACACACAATAATGACCATGCAAAACCATAAAAATCGATAAATTATGCCTATGATTAACACATAAAGGAAAAATATTAACCAAAACTTAACCATTTTCTTACCAAATTTTTACCATACACGAGGAAAGATAGATCATGTCGTTACCATGGCAACAGCTATAACGCAGTAATATGACCTTGAAATAGCAGCAGACAGGCTAGCAACACGTACGTACCCTACCCAACGTACCCTACCCAATTTGGCCGTACCCTACCCAACGTACCCTACCCAATCTGCGCTCAGATCCGTACGCTATACTACTTATATCAGTTGTGAGTTGGCGCAATTGGTTGGACGGAGCATTTGATTGCGATGCGAACCGAAAACTCTACGGATCGATCACACTCCGGCGCTTATCAGTTTTGTCTCTATTTGATCTAGAGATTCCTGACTGCAGAAAAGATGATAGACTGTCAAAGAGAAAGCTACAGAGCTGTAGAGGTCATTCAAAATATTCAACCCACAGCTCTCTATTTGGGGTGCAGTTTGACTTTGTTTTGTGTTCGCAAATTCGACATAACAAGCCCAACCTGCAGCAAAACCTTCAGTAAGTATTAAGAATTATGTTCAAGTAAGCTGACCAGCAGGTCAGCTAAAACCTGTTGTGCAGCAGATAATTATCTTATTGTAAAATGTGTATGCAAAAGTTCAATGCGTTTTTATGCAATCTTACAATAAGTTGCTTATGCAAAAACTGGAAGTAGTTTTAATTATCTCACAACAAATTATGTAGGAACGGGTTGTTTTGATGAGTGAGAAGTGTATTCATTCTTTCATGACCAAAAATGACTACAGTTCGCAGGAAACACAAGATGCTGCCAACAAAATTATCTGGTCAAATGTTGGTACTATCAGCAATGTGACACACGCGCACTATGTGACACACATGAACTAAACAAACGCACATTGACATTTTTCCAGCTTACAGTGTAACTTTTGCACTAGACAATGATGTGACGCTCGCGCAGTAGCTCTAATATGCAAAGCAAACTGACGCACAGAGGTACATTGCACTACAAGCCCAGTGTATTCCGCCAGAAATCAAAATTAGAGACCTGTTGTGCTGTGGCACAACAGGAAAAAACACAAAAACCTTGAAAATGCAACTACCACTTTAACAGCAGTAATCTACAATATTGTTTTGTTTATGTTTGTTTTATTTTTGGGGCTTTATGGTTGTTTTAGCTAAATAAAACGATTAAGGTAACTGCTTAAATTAAAACTGAAAGAACTTGCTTTGGAAAATTCAAACCAAAAATTGGCGACTGTAGGAATCCAGCTGGAATCACTGAAACATATAATTTTATTGTACCTCCTAAGACCTACATTTAGTTCGCTAAGGCTTTAAAATTTCAAGTGAAGTATTTGAAAATGCATAAATAAACTTAATAGACTGTGGCTGTAAGCTGTAACTGACTGGTTGATTGTAAAAGATAATATTTTCAAAACTCGTCGACTCAAGAAGTCATAATCAAAGACCAAGTGCTTAACAATGAATTAATCAATCAATTAATTAATTAATTAATTAATTTCTCAAGCTAGTGCATATAGGCTAGTAAATCTATCACAAATTTGAAATAATCTTTTTAGCGAGCGAATCCTTAGCCCTTGTGACATTAGCCACCTTTTAGGAATCAGACCATAAACTCTACCTTACATTTGATAGTTAATTAAAAATTACCACAACTGTATTAAACTTTGTAAACTGCGTACCAATATAGTTATAATCTGGTGCATAACCAGCCTGCGCATTAGCTACACCACTTTCAAATCTAAAAAGTCATAAGTCTACATAATTTCATGAGTTGTTCAAACTACTCTACAAAACTAGTATGAAAAGCAATTGTTGCAGTTTATCTGTGCGCCATACGGTAGAACTTATAACCCTTCCTTGATTTCACCTCGATTAGTGAGTAATAAGCGTTCGCTGTGACCTTAACTATGTCAAATGTAAAAAATTAATGTGTACATAACTATCATTGTTCAAAATGAATAATAACACCTGTGTTAAAAATTTGCAAGCTATTTTTCGTGATGCACCAATTACACGCTTAGCGTATTGGGGAGTTTACCCTTACCTCTAGGCTGGAAAAGAAATAAACACACTCTCGGACTATACTTGACGTGGGCTTATCGCACAGAAAATCAGCTGACACAGAACAACTCCAATACCTATCATACTTCTGCGCGGAGGTAGTTGTTTAGTATGATGCAACTTACTCATTCTTATTCACAGGCTTCAATATTTTTCTATACATCCATGCATTGAACCAAGCATTAAGTTCTACAAACGCGTCAAAAGGCTGCTTGCTAATGTTGTAGTCCAGCTAAAAATATAAATTAGTTGTCCTTGTTTGAGTTTTGAAAAGTTTTTTGAACTGTCTAAACTTCGTTAAATTTAAGTTCTGAAAATCGTTTGTGTTTTAAATATATAACTGACTTTAACCATTTCTGATGGAATGATTCTTACAGAAAGAAAGAAAGCATCACCATCAGAATGATTGTGGGCATTCGAACCACCCACCTCTAGATTTACAGACCAGCCCTCTACCGTTGTTCTACCGGGCCGACAATGAGCTGCCGTAAATCGTTTTAAGGTGGTATTTTAAGGTCGTAAATGCAGCTTTTTTTGGTGAGCTGTTACTCGGTTGTTTTAGAAGTTATTTATAAGCGGTTTTTTGCATTTTACAAACAAAAAATATATCGTAAGCATATGTATTTGTTTTGTTAACAATTTTGACAGTTTGTCCAAAATACGCTGCGAAATATCTCAAATCGGGCATTTTTCAAGTTTTTGCGTTATGTTTCCGTTTGGAAAGAATGTGATCTGATTAAGTCTAATTTCAATTTAGTTTAAATTCACGTGCAGGTGTCTCAGTACCTGCATAGTTTCATTTGGATAAGTCTTCACATTGCTTCAGTACCTTAAATCTAAGCTTTAAAATAGTACTTTTTTTGAATTTCGTAAAACTTTATGGCTTTAGAAAACAAAAAACTACAATGCCTATCAATAATTGCAAAAAAAATCTAGACATTTTATTTTTCTTCATTTTGGTTAAATATTATGAATATAGACTGCACGCATAATCAACAAATTGACACTTTAGAGTACATGACGTATTTTCTAGTATAATGAACTCGTATGCGTTGCTATGGCAACCACGGCAATAAATTTTATCACCATAGTCTAAAGTGACCTACTGTCTTCCTCGCACACCCACTCGAGCGCAGACGCAACATAGCTCAACACCACAAAAAAAAAACCAACCAACAACCCAAACCCACAAAACACAAACAAAACAAAAACCAAAAACAAAAACACTTCCACTTTCCACTGTTCCACTCTCTTACTGTAACTGAATATAAATGGCCTATAAATCGCCCATATGTTGGCCTAAAAATGCCTCATACGTGTGCCAAATTTCATAAAGTTAGCTGTTGGTTCGAGCAAATCGCGACAAAAACTGCAAATTCGAAACTACATACCACCTTAAGTACTCTAAGGGGCCGCCTATCTTACTTCACAGTATACCTGTGGTTTTGAGAAAAATATGCCCACAAAAAAAAAGTTGTAAGAAATAGCAACTGTACCAGTTTAGTAGTTGTCATATAGAAAGAAACATAGCAGAAACCAAGCTTCGTTAGATGATTTACTTAAAAATATTAAAAAATAATAACTAGAAAACTTTGGGTGCATGTATTCCTATGTTTTACTTTGGGTCCATTTTCATTTATCTTTTTTATTTATTCATGTATTTATTCTTTTCATGTAGCAACTGAGTACATTTACGATTTAGGTGACAACTGAATTTTGCCTGACGTTCGTCCAACTCAGCGGCTATAGCTACAGCGATAGCTGCGACGGATTGTTGTTTTGTGTGCATAACCTACAACATATGTGCTATCAGTCTGTGTAAAAAAACTAAACAAAAACATTGATAAATGTGACGAAAAAATGGAATGTGAATAGGTTTGCAAAACGTCATTTTTCCGACTTTGCGACATTATTGCAAACTACATGCTGCACCAATTTTGCTGAAACTTGGCAAAATATTTTGCCTTTTAGATAGATTTTTAAATTATAGAAAGAACAATTTCTAACATTTCACTGAACAAGTTTTACAGTCGCTCAAAATCGACTGCTTTTGCGACACTACCCCCTTAATCCGGAGGTAGTGACATGTGGAATGGCATTTTTTAGCTCAATTTTAGCTCGTTTAGTCCGATTAAATTTAATCTTTTAATCCGGTAAATGAATGGGCGCTAAGTCAGTGGAAATTTTGACGTTTTTAACGACAAATAGCTGCGATGGCCATTTTAAAGCTAAATATCTGCGATTTAGCAGCGAACTTGTTTGATTACGTATACGTAAAGAGACGGCGCACTCAAAATCGCCTGGATATGTGCACCTCACATAAAAGCAACTAAAGTTTCACTAGTTACCGGTTCAAGGAACTACTAGAGTTATTTCACTTTCAAAAATATGGGACTTCAAAGTAAGCAATCATATTAGCGTTAACGCGCCTAACGCGTCTAAAAGTAGTCAAGTGATTTACCCCGAAATAGTACTCATCCAATTTGGCTGGATCAACCTCAAGTTCTCCATAACCAATGTTTATGACCATGTTTGCAACCTTCAATAACAACTTTAGTTAATTAGTGCAGTAACGTATTCACTGTACAACACACTAAATTTGCGCTACGACAGAAAACACAAATATGTCATTAACAAACAGTAAAGCATTGCAGGACTTACACCTTACCGAGAGAGTCTAGAACGGGACTGGGGACGGTTCTGCGGAGTACAGTTCTACGGTGTACAGAAGTGTAAAAATGTTCGAGTGTAAGCCTGTAAAATGTGTACACAGTTACATAGGAGCCACTGTTCGCGGTGACTTAGCAATTACAGCGTGTACAACTTAGAACATAGTACCCACTGATACTGCACCTGCAGCCGGTTACACTATCCAATATTTCAAATTTATGTAACCGTTAAGATTGCTCGCTTAGGCTGCTCGTCTTATGTAAAATATAAGGTAAGCATTTGAAAGTAATATGCAGCATTAACTGCATACACTATGTGTTACTAAGGAACCGTGTCAAAAGTCAAAAACACGTTTGAAATCTACACGTTTTCAATTGTGTTTTCGCTAGGTCAAAACACGTTGGGGCCAAGCGAAAACACGTCTGGTGTCTTAGTCAGTGACAAGTGAAGCAACAGCTGACCTCACTTTATTAGCGCTATGGACAAAGCTAATAAACATTATTTACGTAGCAGGAGGATTAGAAGTGAGAATACATATGAAGGCTAAAAGAAAGCCGCTGACATTTGTCATAAGCGAAGAAAGTTTAAAAAGCCTGAAAACACGTTTAGAGAATGGCAAAACACGTTTACCGGTGCATACGTTTGGATAAACGTGTTCTTTTTGACGGTTCCTAAGTAGTATTGTTTTATGAGTTTGCTAGAGTAAATTTCTAATAAAAATAGCTCCAAAATTTTAACGTCGGCAGTCGTCGAATTTTTAACGAGAATTTTTTTCGTAATTATATTGGGTTGCATATTTATAGGCTAAATTTAATAAGTTGACGGAAAGCAAAAACAGCATTTATAAAATGATGCTGCTTGAAAAAATTTCATGAAGGTATAAAAACAAATTCAGTTGAAAAAAAATATTTGTACTTAAAATTGTGTGTAATAGGTATTCTATATAATAAATTTAATGCACTTACATTAGGGCGGCCAGTTAGCTAAGCAGTGTTGTGTAACCTGGCTAGATTTTTATTCCAAAACCAAAAAATAAGTGTAAATGGGGTAAGTGGTTTAAGTTACTATGAGGAAGCAACGGGTTCGATTTTTTAATTTTTGAAGATGCATACAAACTCTAAAGGCTT